>OY992881.1:62842084-62904584 GCA_963921405.1 Cepaea hortensis
TTGATTGTGTTCGTTCCTATCTTGATGAGGTTTTACATGTCTGGTCAGAGTCGCGCACTTGTTGAGGCCTGGAGTTATTGTGTACCCACCCCGTCATATGGTGCTGTTTCTTTCAGGGAGCTCTACCATTCTTGGTTCCACCTGTTGTTTCTCCTCCTTCCACGTCTTGGGATGTTGTCGAATCTTCTGGTTTGTCTTTGGGTGTCGTCTCTGTAGCTCGATCTTGGTGGGGAGCGATTTTCAATCGCCCGGCAGAATTGCTCTTGATTTTGATAGCCGTCTTCATCCAGCTCAATTGAAGATTCTTCGTCTGATGTTACTTCTTCTATCTGGGTCTTTGCAATTTCTTGTTCTTTCTCTGTTTTTAGCAGTTCTAGCTGTTCTCTTTCTTCTTGAATTAGTTTTAGCGTTTCTTCTGTCTTTGCTCTCTCCTCTTGTATTTTCAACAGAGTTTTGTCAGTGTCAGCTTTTATGGCGGCCATTCGAGCGACATCCTGTTCTATCTTCTGCTGAACTTGCTTCAGTTGACCAGGGTGCGCTGGACGGCCGTTATCTGGGTTTCTTGCGTCTTGTCAGTCTTGTCTTCCAGGCTTTTGAACTGAGTTCTCAGGTCCTTCAGTTGGCATTCCAGTTGCGTTTTATCATTCTTGGTAAGTCGGTTGGTGGCCTCGTACTGCCTCCTGGCCTCCCTGTATGGCAGGTTGGACTTTATGGCAATCTTCATCGCTTCTTTGCTATCCTGGTGGCAGGGGCAGCCGAGGTACCTGGCGCCATGGTTGCCAAGGCAGTGTGGAGCATCTAATTTAATTCATATAAGTAGTCATATAAGTTCCCGTTCCCGACTATCTATCTGTCTGTCTGTCTGTCTGTCTGTCTGTCTGTCTATCTGTCTGCCTGACCCTGCCCGGCTTCGCCCAGTCCCTGGTGGGGAGCATCTCATGTAATTCATATAAGTAGTCATATAAGTTCTCATTAAATTCATACAACAAAAAAAGTAACATAAAAGAATGTCCTTCCACACACCATCCATTATTTTTAATGAAAACTCTTTCTAATCACCTGCATGACTACAGTAACTTCTGAAGCAAAAAAAGATGAGTTACAATGTTATGCATTGTGCATTATTTTTATGAAAACTTTGAAAATGCCTTACAGATTGTATCATTATTTATTATAACTCATATGCCGGTACATAACTATGGACAAAGAGTTTATAAATCTTTGAAAACGATGCCACAATATGACTATAAGTTATACAGAAAAGTTATGCCCCTTGAAATAACTTTTACAGAGTTAGGTCCCCTGAGATATATGAAATTATGATGAAAAATGAAAAATGAAATAATACTGAGTAAGCAGGCGATTTCACACTAACAAAATATCACAGTTGGCAGCGCTGGATTGAAAGGAAGGCGTGTAGAAAATTTCATCTCAATCGGATGGGCCGTTCGCGAACGCATAAAGGACATACATTTGGACGGAGATCCTTTTTTATATATAAGATGCCGTGTGGCGTTGGTCATAATGTCTGTCCCCAAACTTTTTTCTCGTGTCCTGCCAATCTTTTCTGATATGACACCATGCTAATGTACTAAACCAGAGGTTCCCAAACCACGGTCCGCGGGCCACTTGTGGCCCGCCAGCTGTCAGAAAGTGGCACGCGAGGCCTCGTTTCAGTCGAGATGTCAAGAGTTCACAATAGAGGAGGATAATGTTGCCCTCTTCATAAATCCATTCATATTTCCTGATGCCAAGCTCTGTCAATTACAGCAAAACCTTCAGCACGAAATAATTGAATTGAAATGCAATTCTGCAATGAGATGTAAATTTCTGGAGCTGCCTGCTTCACCTTCAGCTGATCATATGAATTCATTGTGGTGACTATTGCCTGTCGAACAATTTAAACACTTGCGTTCATTCGCCAAAAGATACATTTTTAGTTTTGGATCGACTTACAGATGCGAGCAGTCATTTTCCGCAATGATCGTTATAACAAAAAAAAAAAAAAAAAAAAAAAAAAAAAAAAAAAAAAACCAAGCCACGTTCCAGACTCGCCGACACTAACCTAGCTGCGCTTATGACATTGGGTACTGCAGATTTGTGCCCAGAGACTGATAAACTGGCAACTGAACTTAAGTAACTGGTTATGAAGAACATTCATTGGCACCTTGCCGTCTTGACAGACGATAGTTTGTGCTTTTAAAAGGCATAATAACTTTTACCTATGGCGGTAGCGAATGTGACCGATAAGGCCAATTCGCGCTGTAAATGTTCGTTCACAGTGGGTGCATGTGAACTCGTGGTCATTTCCACCATCATGCACCATCTTACGTCTCACACGCTCGGTGTGTGACTTATCTGCAATAATTTTCTCCTTTGTTTTTATTCCATTTCTGATCGTTGACCTCCATGCAACACGTTCAGCGGCGACTTGCTCCCAATGTGCATTATCAATGCCTGTATCAATCATGTCCCACTTACACACATCTTTGTGTCGTAGTAGAGGCCGACCCTGAGATCTCTTACCCACTGTAATTCACCAAAAAAGATGTCCTTTGGTATTCTATCATCATCCATCCTCCTAAGATGTCATATCCATCTAAGTCTACGAAGACTGAGCATGGAATAAACCGTCACACAACCTGATCTTTCCAATACTTCAGTATTTGTGATTTTGTCTTGCCACTTAATACCAAGAATTCTTCGCAGACACCGCATATGAAAGCTGTTTAAACGTTTCTCTTGATGTGAGTAAGTTGTCTAGGTTTCACTGCCATAAAGAAGAGTACTAAGGACACAGGCTTGATAGACAAGGACTTTTGTTTTGGCAGTAAGCTTCCTGTTCTCCCAGAATCTTTTTCTTAACTTGTTCATTGTTTTTGCTGCCTTACCAATCCGGATGTTGATTTCCTGATCTAGGGATAATTTGCTATTTACCACTGATCCTAGATATGTAAAATGGTCTACCATCTCTAGTTCGGCGTCGTCAATAAAGATTGATGGTACCCCATGTGCACCTTGTGACATAATCTGTGTCTCCTTTTTGCTAATTGTTAAACCAAATTCAGAACAAGCATTGGAGAATGCAGATAGTAGACATTGCAAATTCTTCCTCAGAGTGGGTCGTAACTGCAGCATCATCTGCAAAAAGCAACTCTCTGATCAGTACCCTCCTAATTTTGGTCTTGGCCTTCAATCTCTGAGCATTGTAGAGGCCGCCATCTGAGCGTGAGTGAATGTATATACCACCATCCTGATCACGAAAGGCATATTTAAGTAGAAGTGAAAAGTATATTCCAAAGAGGGTGGGAGCTAGTACACAACCTTGCTTAACTCCACTCTTGATTTCAAACCCTTCAGAAGTTGCACCATCAAACTTGATTATACCCTTCATGTCTGTGTGGAACGATTGCACAATGGACAGAAGAGTTGGTGGGCAGCCAATCTTCTTTAGTGACTTGAACAGACCCTCACGACTGACCAAATCAAATGCCTTTGTGAGGTCGATGAAGGCAATAAACAGTGGTTGATTCTGTTCACGGCATTTTTCTTGCATTTGTCGCAATGAGAATATCATATCAATGGTAGACCGGTTCTGTCGAAAGCCACACTGTGATTCGGAGTAGACTTGATCTCCTAGGACTTGAAGTCTGCGCAGAACAATTCTGGCAAATACGTTTCCAACAATACACAGAAGTGAGATACCCCTATAGTTGTTGCAGTCGCTCCGATCGCCCTTGTATGAAGAACAGTTGCAATTGTAAATTAATTACATTAGTAGCGATTTTCGAAATTGATTTAAGATTTATTGTTAAATGAACTTTTGATTTTAAACCAACAAATGACCGCAGTGTAGTACTGACACTGACTACTTTTACTGTTTTAGAATTTTGTTGACGAAAGCTAAGAAAGGTAAGAATGATATTGCACGACTTTTATAATTTTATAACGTTGTGGCCCGCTTAACTACCGAAAATAGTAAATATGGCCCTCGGCTTAAAAAGCTTGGGAACCACTGTACAAAACTATCCAGCATCTTCTCCCTTGGTCTCACCCTGCCTTTCTTCCGCTCCGACCTTACCGTTTTGATGACATACTCCAGCTACCCTCTTCTCCTGACATGCTCAAAGAATGTGTTCTGTCTACTTTTGATGTAAGTAGCCAGTTCTCTTTGTGAATTAACTTCTTTCGATATACCTTCATTGCTCTTTCTATCCACCCACGGTGTCCTCATCATTCTTCTTCAAAACCACACTCATCTCCATAGATTCTATATAATTCGTCACTTGTCTGCTAATTCTCTATGATTCGTTTCCGCACACAAGAATGGGCCCAACTTAGCTTTTATGAACTGCTTTCCTAACTTCCATTTACAAAGATACTCTGCAGAGAGTATTCCCCATCTTGTGATATATATATATATATATATATATATATATATATATATATATATATATATATATATATATATATATATGTATATATATGTATGTATGTATATAAAGCGATAAAAGCCATGGATGCTTTGTTTTACGGAAGAATAATTAGTACAATTCCTTGTACAGCCAAAATGAGCAATCTACAAATTTTGAGGGAGACTAAGTCTCTCTCTCTCTCTCTCTCTCTCTCTCTCTCTCTCTCTCACACACACACACACACACACACACACACACACACACACACACACACGCACACGCACACACACACACACACATCAGAAAGAAGCAGGCTTCATTTTTGACCACATTTTGAGAAGACAAAAACCGCCGAAAACGACCAAAACATGGTTCTCATTGACAAATTGTGTTTTCAGCACACCCATATCAACAGTGAAATTGTGCGGGAAGGACATTGAAATATCCAGCTCCATAATGTACCGGTATTTCGATTCAACAGAGGTCTGACATTCAAGGATAACATCATACCCTCAATGAAACGGGTGTCCGCGACGAATCCTGAACCACGACTACTTGAGATGCTGTACCAGAATACTCTCTACTACTGAGTACGCCATTACACAAACCAAAAGATATATATATATATATATATATACATATATATATATATATATATATATATATATATATATATATATATATATATATATATATATATATATATATATATATATAATGAAGCCATGAGGAACATCTTCGGCTGCACCAGAGATACATCTTCTGGGGCTATAAGATATCTTTTCATCTTGCCCTCAATAGATAGAAGAATAAAACGGCATAGAACGTCTGAAATATCTCAAAGTGATTACCGACATCCGACACCCAATTCACCCTGAAGACAGCGAAGAAACCACCCACGAAGTATTCAGACCCACAGACAACAATCTTGGAAGGGAGTGGATACCAGTGCCACGAGATTACGCATCTCTAACCACATCACTCTTGACTGTAGTCGAAGAGAGCAAAATCCCGCCGCAGTAGACATTAAAGTCAAAGGGCAAATATGCAGAGTGTGGTTTTAATGACTGTGAAGTGTTTGAAATTATTGCCGGTCCAAG
Organism: Cepaea hortensis; assembly: GCA_963921405.1. Lineage (NCBI taxonomy): Eukaryota > Metazoa > Mollusca > Gastropoda > Stylommatophora > Helicidae > Cepaea > Cepaea hortensis. The sequence continues at coordinate 62,847,600 of OY992881.1, forward strand.
TTTTGCATTCACCCTGTGTAAAGTTCATGCAACATAATAGGTAAATACAAGACTTGGATCCGCAATATTTTCAAACACTGCACAGTCATTAAAAATACACCCTGTATACACACACACACTCACTCACACACACCCACATCCCCCCCCCCACACACACACACATACACTCACGCACACACACACTCACACACACACAGCGGACAGAAGGTTACTAAGAAAATAATCAGGTTTTTTAAATTGCATATCCTTCACAGGACGTAGCAGTCAACCCCAGCATTTTCGCTGTTCGTGATTCCTGGGCAAATTTTACGTTCAGTAGTTTGCCATTGCTTTCTGAACGACCGGCTCCTATACCTTTTTCGAAAAAAACCAGCACCGCTGTGTTTCGAACCCGGGTATACGGGCTCACAAACAGCGTTCGCAAGCCCTTAACCACAGAGACCGGAATAATCAGCCTCGGTACAGCGTAGAGGCTAGACACTCGCTGGCCGACCCAGTGGTCGTGAGTTCGATCCGCAGCTAGGCAAATAATCAGGTTACTGTTCTGTATTAAAGCGGGTAGGCACAACATACATAATGTAACATGTTACAATTAACTTATATTGTATATGGCAATGGCAGTCGGCTAGTGTGACAGGCACACGTGGGTAAAAACACCCGGATATAATTGTTATTTTAGATTGCTTAAACATCGCCACATTATCTCACATAGTTGTCACGTGAACGAGACATCTGTTTCTTATTTTTTTTTCTTATAAAAAACAAACATCTAAAGTTTCAGGATCTGCCCTGTAATGCGTCATATAGCAAGACCGATTGACTGATTAATTAGAGTCAGTGTCGTGTCACTCAGGACTCGCCCAAAAGTGCCTGTCTCCTTGACATATGTCGGGATGTTGGTAAGCAGATTTTCAGTGCAGCACCGACTGTGAATATGTCTTCTTTGTCCTGAACCTGCCCTCGTACCTGTCACTAACACAAATGATGTCACATGCTAAAAGTGTTACTCAAGTTCATTATGTGTTAGCCGGAAGCAATATGCCATGCGTAAATGTATCTTTTGAAATCGTGAATACTAATACATACCCAGTAAACTTTAGTTGTTTTTTTTTTGCAGACATGATGAAGAAGAAGAAGAAGAAGAAAAAGAAGGCAGAGGTGGAGGAGTAGGAGGAGGAGAAGACGAAGAAGAGGAAGAATAAGCAGAACGCAAAATTTGATAATTTCAGTGAACAAGATTAAACTAATGCAAAACTGTTTATTCTGTAAGCCGCTCCCCCATCCCCAACTCCTCCTCTCTCTCTCTCTCTCTCTCTCTCTCTCTCTCTCTCTCTCTCTCTCTCTCGCTCTATCTCCCGTTCCCATTGTCATCTCTCTCGTTCTCCCTCACCGGAGCTCTCTCGCTCATCATTTGACACAGCACACCTGCAGTATTCTTTCTTGTTGGGGACATTCTATTACTTTAGAACGAATGTGTGGGAACCAGAATTTCCCGCTCTCAGTTCCCTCAGTTATCATTAATGTCTAGACTAGACATCTACTCTCCGATATAGAATGCAACTGCTTATATCATTAGCAGAAACATGGCTAGAAAAGGTTGAGTTGTGACGTCTCAGCATCTCTGTTTAACTAACCCTTATGACATCAGTCAAACTATGAATTGCTGACTGGATTCCTTTCTTTTGCTGCCTCTTAGCTCATCTTGACACACATTAAGCCAGGCTTTTAAAGGCTGTTTATGAAATATGTTTCTTTCCTTTGAATTATTCTTTCTTCTGCCCCTGCCAATCTAATCAATACTTATGGTGTGTGAAAGCTCAGACTTCCGTGAGATCACGTTTCCGATTCCACTTGTATATCATAATTGACAAACCATATTATTATTAATTAGAACTGGGTCCCTGTCTTTCTTTCTTTCTTTCTTTCTTTCTTTCTTTCTTTCTTTCTTTCTTTCTTTCTTTCTGTCTGTCTGTCTGTCTATCTGTCTATCTGTCTGTCTGTCTATCTGTCTATCTGTCTATCTGTCTATCTGTCTGTCTGTCTATCTGTCTATCTGTCTGTCTGTCTGTCTGTCTGTCTGTCTGTCTGTCTGTCTGTCTGTCTGTCTGTCTGTCTGTCTGTCTGTCTGTCTGTCTGTCTGTCTGTCTGTCTGTCTTTCTGTCTTTCTTTCTTTCTTTCTTTCTTTCTTTCTTTCTTTCTTTCTTTCTTTCTTTCTTTCTGTCTTTCTGTCTTTCTGTCTTTCTGTCTGTCTTTCTTTCTCTCTTTCTTTCTTTCTTTCTTTCTCTCTTTCTGTCTTTCTGTCTGTCTTTCTTTCTTTCGTACTTTCTTTCTTTCTTTCTGTCTGTCTGTCTGTCTTTTTTTCTTTCTTTCTTTCTTTCTTTCTCTCTGTTATTCTACATTCTGCACATGATCCCAAGGGCCCTGACTAATCTGCCTTATTTTATGCTAATGTTGCCGGCTAAACACCACTACCAGTTTAATATGCCTGACAAATGGGGATAGGAATTAAGATATGCAGAGAAGAACGCACACCTTGCCCTTCTTCACTACTGTCGTTTTCACGAAAACTAGAGTTTACCGTTTCCAACATTTCTGTTATGTCTGCACGTTGAGCTTGTCTCCGTGGCTCAGGTTTTACGGACGCGTTCGAAAAATAGCTGCGCTCGATTTGGCAGCAGACCGCGTTGCGCTATTTTTTAAAAAATGAAATGGTATGAGTGCCGGTCGTTCAGAAAGCAATGGCAAACTCTGAATGTAAACTTGACAAGACAATAACAACAGCAAAAAATGCTGATGTTGACTGCAAACGTCCTTAAAGGATATGCAACTAACTTCGTTAACTGCAGGTTGAAGTCCAGGATAAGTGGTTTCAGTAATGTGTCTGCTTCATTTTTCGGTGTTCATTCTGTGGTCCTTGCTTATCAGGCAGCAGATGCTTTTACAACATATCTTCTTCCTTAGATAATCTGCATTAGACGAGTGAATTTATCCAGGGCAGACTAGTGGTAAATCCAGCACAATAAAGTGTGGACACTGAGGTGTGTGTTGGCGATGAGAGGACTAACGCATTCCGGGACATGTCCTCCGCGAACGTTGACTCCCACACCATGACAGAGCGTGACAAGTCAACTAGTTGACAATCCAAGTAGTATACGCTGATGTGAAGGGTATAATTGCGACGTGGTTTTATCCAAATCCATTAAGGTTATGAGCCAAATGATGATGAAGGAAACTGGAGATAGATTGTCAAGAAGAAGATAAAGAAGCAGCAACAACGGAAGCATCAATATTAGCAGCAGCAGTAGTAGAGACAGAAGAAGGAGGAGAAGAAGAAGAAGAAGAAGAAGAAGAAGAAGAAGAAGAAGAAGAAGAAGAAGAAGAAGAAGAAGAAGAAGAAGAAGAAGAAGAAGAAGAAGAAGCAGGAGGACGAGGACGAGGAGGAGGAGGAGGAGGAGGAGGAGGAGGAGGAGGAGGAGGAGGAGGTGAAGAATAAGTAGACGAAGAAGATAAACAGAAAAGGAAGACATCTCTTTCCCACCTTCAAACTTCATCAGCGTCGGACATTTCAAATAATGATTATGCCCCCCCCCCTCACACACACACACACACACACACACGCACACACACACACACACACACACACACACACACACACACACACACACACACACACACAGACACATCACACACACATACATATCATAAACACACACACACACACACACACACAAACACACACACACAGAAGCTCAATGTACATACCAACGTTGATGATGTCATCTCATGCAGTATACTCAATAACATTTGACACACACTTAAGAAGATGCAAAAACAAATACTTATTTTCGGCACGTGAGAAAGTAAAGCTAACCAACCAGGATTCAGTCTTTTTGATCAGTATTCCGGAATTTTATAGTGTCAGTGTCCTATTAGGTATTTAACGAGATGCTGACTGTCATTCTTACCATCTCGTTAAAACCAAACGCAACGCGGTCTGCTGCCAAATCCGTCGTAGCTGGGTTTCGAACGCGGGTAAGCGAGCTAACGAATCGCTTTCGTAAGACCTTCGCCACTGAGACCGGTAGAGGACGCACAAGACAACATAAAAATTGAAAGCTATAGTTATAGACCGAGATTCGAGACTGTCACCTCCAAATGACGACAGCGCCTCGCTGCAGGAACAAGTATACTTCGATGCATGACCAACTAGACACCCCTAAAAGGGGTGTTTTTATTAGCCAGGTCTATCATACACATGAACTCACAACTATGGAATATGGACATATTTCTTATCCAACCATTGACATAGTCCATAGGTCACATAAATGTATATTAAACATTACACAGATTAAGGTCTGATGTGTTTGTTATTTGACCTATGCTTTTTGACCTATAGCTTTCAATTGTTATGTTGTCTAGTGTGTCCTCTAGTCTCTAATTCTTACCTCTACTTCTATGAGCGCCAAATAATACGTGTGTATTTATTAATTAATTGTCTTGATGGCCTCAAAGGGTTCTCCAAATGATATTTATGTGTAATTCGTGTACAGCAGAGGTTCCCAAACCACTACCCACGGGCCACTTGTGACCCGTCAGCTGTCAGAAAGTGGCACGCGAGCTGTCAGAAAGTGGCACGCAGGGCCTCGTTATTTAATATAATATACTTTCATAATTTCAAAAATGCACTCGGAGCGCCCATCAACGTGCGATAATTTGCTCTGTTCGTGGTTATTTTGCTCAGATATAATCTAATGAGCCTGTTCAGTTCGGAACGAAACGTTATGAAGTTCCCATATCCCAGCCTTGTCGACCAATCAGAGTGCGCAAGGCGCCAAGATGACGCATGTTACAACTTTTTAGCAGAGTCGGCAGTTTTGTGCTGAAATTAGATTTTTTTTTCAAATAAAAAATTACCGTTAACGCCTATAAACATGAATGTGGAAAATATAAAATCAAAAAATGGTAAAAAGCGGACATGTTAAGACGTTGCTTGTCGTGAATTCACCGAAGATTGGACGGAGAAATTTATGTTTATGCCTAGCCGTAGTGGTAAACCAGTTTGTTTAATCTGCAGATTTGGTGTTTCTGTTACCCCTCAAAAAAAAAATAATAATAATAATTTGGAACGACACTTCACGACCACACATTCAGAAATAAATTCTCAATATCCGATAAATTCGGAGTTAAGAAAAGATTCCATAGCTGAAAAAGAAAATTATCTGAACAGGCAGCAGTCATTTTTCACCATGGCTAACGAACAGAGCAAGAGTGCTGCTGTTGCATCGTATGAAGTCGATTAGCCAACGATGTTCATCGTCAAGTAGCAGCACACATCAAACATTGTAAATTTATTTCATTGGCACTGACATTTCTGGCACAGCTCAGGTCGCAGTTTTTGTTCGAGCAATAAACGATAATTTGAAGGCTTTGAAAAACTTATAGGACTTGAATCGATGCATGCAACCACCAACGGGACTGATCTGTTTGAAACTCTGAAAAGCAACATAGAATGGATCAAATTGGACAGTGTATGCACCGACAGTGCTCCGGCTTTGACGGGTACAAAGTCTGGATGTCTAGCATTATTGGAACAATTTCTTCAGAGTTCAGACACTTTCTATCATTTCCAGTAGTGGGTTGTGCTCAATATATAAATTTCAAATCCCGAAACAACCAAATAATCAATTTGATTATTGCTCACTGGATTTTAGAAGGCCTGGTGTTCCTTGCCAGTGAGAAGTCCTGATCGTTCGGGTCCACATCGATTGAAGGACGTCAGTCGCGGCGATTGGGCAATCTTGAGCATCGCCTACGATGGGTAACGTTGTGGTATTCTGTTATGATAATTTGGCGTGTCCAGCGTGAGACGCGTGGTTACACACCCGCTTCACACGCCAGTGATCCGGGGCTTGTTTCCGGATCCGGTCAGGGATATGCACTACTGACGAGCTCAAACGAGAGCGAAACTCGAGTATAGTGCTTCCATATTGACGTGGATAGGCCTTAGGTTCATACCATTGTACGGTCAGCGGTGCCAGTAGTGGGTTGTGCTCAATATTTAAATTTCAAATCCCGAAACAACGAAATAATCAATTTGAACACTCGCGTTCATTCGCCCAGAGATACATTTGTCGTTTTGGTTCGACTTACAGAATCGAGCAGTCATTTTCCACAATTACCGTTATAAAAAACCACGTTCCAGACTCACCGACAGTAACCTAGCTGCGCTTATGACTTTGGGCACGACAGATTTGTGCCCAGACATTGATAAACTGACATCTGAACTTAAGTAACTGTTATGAAGAACAGTTACAATTGTTAATTAATTACATGAATAGAGATTTTCGAAGCTGATTTAAAATTTATTGTGAAATGAACTTTTGATTTTTTTTTTTTAAATGACAGCAGTGTAGTACTAACTCTGACTGCCTTTAAAGTTTTAGAATTTTGTTGACGAAAGTTAAGAAAGTTAAGAATGATATTGCACATTTATAATGTTATAACGATCTGGCCCGCTTAACTACCGAAAATAGTAGATATGGCCCTCTGCTTGAAAAACTTGGGAACAACTGAGTGTACAGCATTGGAATCGACCAAGCATTTCTCTTAAATGTTCATTGCTATACTGAACACAGTATTACGGTCTGATGTTTTTGTGTATTTGTAATTTGACTTATGCTGGTTTAATATACATTTCTGAGAATTATGGTGCTATGTCAATGGTTGGATAAGAATTCTGTCCATATTCCATTGTTGTCGGTTCATGTGTATGATAGACCTTGCTAATGAAGACACATTGTTTAGGAGTGTCTAGTTGGTTATGCGTCAAAGTACACTTGTTCATGCAGCGAGGCGTTGTCGTCATTTGGAGGTGACAGGTTCGAATTCCAGTCAGTAACTATAGCTTTCAATTTTTATGTTGTCTATTGAGTGCACTGTCTCCCTGGTCTAGGGGTTTACACGACTTTCTCCGTAATCCCGTATACTCTCGTGAGTAACGTGAAGTGTGCGAATATCAGTAGCTGGTCTCTCCGCGTCGGTAACTTACGGGATATGTGAGCCGGTCGCTCAGAAAGCAATGGCAAACTACTGAGCGTAATCAATGGCAAACTACTGAGCGTAATCTTGCCAAGAAATCAACAATCAGCTGAAAGATGCTGATGGTGACAGCTATGTCATGTAAAGGATATGCGAACACCCCCCCCCCCCCCCCCCCCCAAAAAAAAAAAAAAAAAAAAAAAAAAAAAAAAAAGTGAGTGCACTATTCTCTAAGTATTACCCCTACTTCTATGAGAGCCAAACAACACATGTGTTTATATATATTATTATACTTTAACATATAAATTGTATCTGCTGCATTTGCTCTATCTTATACGTGCCTGTATTTTAATGAAATAATAATAATAATAATAATAATATTAATAATAATAATAATAATAATAATAATAATAATAATAATAATAATAATAATAATAATAATAATGGAAATAAAATCATGTTCCGTAGCAGAGATCTGCTGTGGGTATGTGAAGTATTAATAATAATAATAATAATCCCACCATTGATGTCAGCCTGAGGGTTCTAGCAGACTATTGGCAGTAACCCCCGCGACGCATTCTCTGCCGTTCCGTTCGGAGGATTCTTTTCTCCTCTGCTGGTTAAAGTAGTCCCCTTCCCCAAATTGCAAGATGATTCCTTACAATGCATCGACACTTAAATCAGCAGATGCCTTTTCTTTAGCGTTTCTCGTGTCTATTCCATTATTTGTATGTTTCGCTTGCTCACATATTTGAAACGTGGTTTTGTATGCCCAATTTGTGTATCACAATGTGCTAGCTGTCAAAAGAGCGTCCTTTAGAATACATTACTGTGTAATTACAGCATAGTTCTTAATTGTTGAACTTTCATTTTCTATCTTTAAAGCATAGAATATTAACTCTTAAATTAACGTGAAGGTTGCCCATTTGTTATATCTCTCTCTCTCTCTCTCTCTCTCTCTCTCTCTCTCTCTCTCTCTCTCTCTCTCTCTCTCTCTCTCTCTCCCTCTCTCTCTCTTTCTTTAAAGCATGGGATATTAACTCTTACATAGCGTGAGGCTTTTCTCGTGTCTGTTGTGTACTTTGTTCTTTCGGCCTGCCTCTGTGGCATGGACAGTCGTTTGCGGCTTAAGGGTTAGGGAATGCATTTTCACAGTTCACCGACATATCAAACAGAGGATTCTAAGCCAGCAGCAGAAGATTTGGAAGTAGATCGCTTTTCTTCGATTTTAAAGATATGAGATGTAGCCATTCAGAAAGCAATAGCAAACCGCTTAAAGTACAAATTCCTAGTAGGTCACTTAAAATTGTTGCGTATCCCTTACAAGACGTTGCAGTCAACACCAGCATTTTTCAGCTGCTGTTGATGTACTAGGCAAGTGTTACGTTCAGTAGTTTGCCATTGCTTTCTGAACGACCGGCTCCCATACCAGCACGTTATAACACAACGCGACACGGTCGGCTGCACAAATCGGTCGCAGCTGAGCTTCGAACGCCTGGTACCCGGCTCAAGAACCGCGTTCGCAAGCCTTTAGCCACGGAGCCGGAGGTCACTAACAACCATTAAATGCTGGGTTGATTGCAACATTCCGTGAAAGAACTAGCAACTGATATTTAAACCTATCAGATAATATTTAAAGCGTGTGTGATTATCACACACACACACGCACACACACACACACAAACACACACACACAGATATGCTTTAATGACTACACAAACGCTTTCGATAAAGTGAGACATGTCGACATGATAAGGATGCTTGAAGATATACAAATTGACGGAAAAGACCTTAAAAAACATATGTTGGAAACAACAAGCTGCCATAAGAATTGATAATGAAGTAGGTCAATATCAGCCTATAAAGAGAGGTGTAAGACAGGGATGTGTAATGTCTCCAGATCTTTTTTTTCCCCGTACAGTGAAAATATTTACAGAAATATAGAAGATATGGAAGGAATCATCATTGGGGGTCGAAGCATCAATAACATTAGATGTGCAGATTATACAGTCGTGATTGCAGACTGTCACAAAGTTATGACATATACAATTGGCTGTGGTTGTGTCTGGTGGTATGTCTGTATGAACACTCCACAGGTATACTTATGAACAGTTATAGGCACTGGATAACACAGTTGTCGCGCACATCATTTTATTATTGACACAGGTACATGATTTTTAAAAAAACATGACAGAATTTCCAGGCGCAGTCTCGGTATAGATACATGAACACACTTAATTGCCTCGGACTCTTTCCTGTGCCTAAACTCTCTGAATGCCTGGCTGAGATTTCCTCCTCAGCCCAGACACCGAATAACTTGCTAGTATCCTGAACGTAGCCCAACCACTATGGTCGCTGACAGTCTGGCTAAGTCTCCAATACTTAGCCCCAGAATTCCACTAACTGAAAGCCACAAGGCGGAACTCTCTCTAACTCCACCACAACTCAGCTTCGAATCTCACTATCTTGGCTGGTGTTCCTCACTCAGCCCTAAATCCACTGCCCTATTTCGGCTGGTGTTCCTCACTCAGCCTAAAACTCCCATCTTGCCCAGACTTTTCTCTTTATGTCCTCTTCCCGAGACCTCCCAAGAAGCACCATTTAACCCCTGATCCCACTTGTCAGTTCCCAGGAAAATAACATTTAGAATTTTCCTTCGTTTCTTCGTCGACTCGCACGATTCACCTTCCCACCGGTGATTTTAACCATCACCTTGTATGGGATTACCCCAGTTTTTTGAAGATTGTGATTGACCTCACATCTGCATATTCTTCTGTGGCCCAGTTAACCTTTATAGTATTATAAAATTCTTAGCTAGTACATTCACCCCAGTTTTGCATAAACACACGCACGTTACATAGACATTGAACAGCACCTGCAACATTTAGTAGATGCGGTTTTTGCGCACAGTGAACAACTAGGGTTAGAACTGAATAATAAGAAGACACAGATTATGGTCGCCACAGGGAAGAAGGAAATACCACAATGTGATATACGAGTAAATGGGCATATTCTTAAACAAGTGAATCGGTACAGTTATCTGGGAATAGTCATAACATCTGATGGGAGATGCCTTGAAGAAATTAAAACAAGAATTGTCATTCCGAAGGTAGCTCCTCCGATGTGTCTCCACCTTGCCGTGGTGGGGGAACTTGCGTGTCCCATTGACCCCATGTGCTATGTCGATGGATAGTAGACACCTTGCAGTCTTGACAGACTAAAGTATGTGAGTGGAATGTGGCCACTATTCCATCACAATGTCTGGGCAGAGCTTCAGAGATCATGTGATGCCCAAACGACATGACCCCTCTCTCGGCCTAGTCTTGTGTATTCCAGAGGAATGGGTAACCAATACGTCTGGCACAAGGTAGGCTGCAGACGCTGGCGGCTCAGCGTCAATCCACCGAGACCTCACCACCACGAGCCGGTGGCGAGTTATGGCCAGACCCTGACACCCAAGGGACCCGGCTTAGAGACGTTCAGCCATGTCCCACAGATGAGGGCCTTGTACGAGCCCGGACCATGAGGGCGCGCACATCTGTCAATCACAAGTGTCCGGACCTGTGTAAAGCGTGCACTATCGTCAGACTCCCCACCTGACTTATAGCGGTCCCCGCGACCAGCGGGAATAGGTCCGCCATAGCTACCGCAGGAGATATTGCCTGTCTATTTGCAAGCAAATCTCCCATACTTCCACTGTGCGGATCTCGCGACCAGCGAGAATAGGCCCGCCGGAGATTTGCTCGTCTGCTGCGAACAAATCTCTACCGAGAGACTGAATAAGTAAAGAAACGATAAAAGTAGTGGTATTTCAATTGCGCTTGCGCTCCCACCTATGCTACACCCTTCATGTGTCTTCACAAAGTCGGACTAGAGTCAAGCTCAACAGGGTCTTCTTTCCCCGCTGATTCTACCAAGCCCGTTCCCTTGCCGAACAGCATATGGGATAGGGGCCAGACTAAGCGAGACACAACCTGCTGCTCTGCAGGTAGACTGAGGATAGCAGTCAAAAGTTTAAATCAGGCGCACGAAAGCAGTCTAACGTCTCTCGAAACCCCGGGAAGGCCAACCCGTAAAAATTCCTGCTGAAGTCGGTTGTGCTGGCCTACGGGTGCAAGTAAATCAGGCACAACGCAAAAAACGTCCGAGTGAAATGTCTTTCGTGCTAGGAACAGCTCTGACTAACTAGTTATCTGAATAGCTCGTGTTCGGAAAAGCTCTGACTAGCTAGTTTCCGAATGTTCGTTGTGCCCGGAACAGCTCTGACGGGCACATCAACAAGCAATTATCCGAATCGAAAACTCGCTGAGTGGATACCGTCTGCAGACCGGTCAGGTCAGTGCAGGAAAGGCTCGTGGTGAACGATATGCCCAATATATCGAAGTGAGGAATTAAAGCAGCCATGAGCAGGACGTGACGATTCCCTCGGTAAACCCATCACCAGGGCGCTATGTGTCGGTTCTGCAACTATGAAAGCCACCCTGGATGGCGGAAAATGCCATGGACTGTCCCTGCCTTCCCTTGAGGGCTGATCGCGAAGCATTCGACGGTTCCAATTTGACAAGCTGGGATGTGGACGGCACCACAAACGTGAGAGTCCCACAGGAATGCTAACCTGTCAAAAATGCACGCTAAAAGTCGAATGCGTTGGCGTAAGGGTTCTCGACCCAAGGATGCATAACGAGACACACCGCAATCACATCTGGAAAAAAACTCCGGGTGAACGCAAAGAAGATTCCGAAGGTAGCCTTTGGCAGGATGAAAAACATATTGACCAATAAAAAGATATCAATTGAAACGAGTAAAAGAGTGTTTAAGTGCTACATAGAACCCGTACTTTTGTATGGATGTGGAGTGTGGATAATGAGGAGACAAGCTGAAAAACATCTGATGGCTGTGGAAATATGGTTTCTGAAGAAAATGCAAAGAATACCACGAGCAGACAGAAAAACCAATGAACAAGTCCTTCAGGAAACAAATGAAGATTGTAAATTGATTAGAGACATTAGACGTAGACAGTCAAAATTTTTTTGGGAATGTTATGAGAAGAGATGAATTAGAGAACTTGGTGACAACTGGGAAAATCGAAGGGAAAAGGCCAATGGGAAGACCGTGAAGTAAATGCCTGGATGGCTTGGCCACGTTGCATGGTCGAGACAGAAACACGGAGCTGATCCACGATTCTGGTGATGGAGTGAGATGGCAAAACATGACCGCCTCGGCATGGGGTGTGATGGACACACACACACACACACACACACATACAAACACACACAGAGAGAGAGAGAGAGAGAGAGAGAGAGAGAGAGAGAGAGAGAGAGAGAGAGAGAGAGAGAGAGAGAGAGAGAGGTATTTGGATTCTAGCCAGTGCTACGCAATTCGTGCACTGTCATGAGATTTTCTTTGTGCCCTCTATAAAATCGAAGCAAATGACCAACCCGAAAAAAAACTGCTTTAGGATAATAAGCTTTGCAAAGAGCGGCGCCCTAAAGCGGCCTCCTGCCATGAGCACTGGGCTGACTTTTTTTGTAGATTTAACTCACGACCTAGCAGTGTCCTAACGACAACTATGCACGAATGTTTTTATTGAAACTTTAACCACGGCAACGTCCGTGTTATACTGGGCCCCAAAGGCACAGTAAATAAAATAATACTTCTTGTGCGTGTCGTAAAAGGCAATAAAAGCGGGTTGGTCTTAGACTGGTTACCTTGCGCCGTAGAAAAAAAAACATCAGCTAGCGCCCAACCAAACATGAACTGGCCTACAAAAGACTTGGCATGCGTTATTTTTGGCCTATACTCCACTATGAGTATTACAAGCAAAATAAGAAATTTAAGATTACAACACAGTAATACGCTTCTCGTCTTCATTTGGCGGAGCTGTGTAAGAATGCTGGATAGTCTAAACTAGTTACACAGTACAGCGACCTGGATTCAATCCCTACGTATGGGAATTGTATTCAACCACATATTCTTCTTAGTGGCTAACACGCTTGTCTGCAGGCCCGCTTGTCATGGGTTCGAACTCGTATTGAGGATGGTGTTTCAAATTAACCTGGGCTCGTGTGCCGCCCAAGCCTAAATGAGTATTGGGAAATATCTTGAAACGACAAGGCGATCTGTGCGGTAGTAAACACATGCCTCCTGGAGGGCCTAATGGTCTTAAACAATATAGGGTTAGTTTCATTAGCCCAAAATGCATCAAAACATGTAACATGGTCTTTAATTTAGTCTACATAGGTCTCTGAGTGCCCTCTTGGCACCGTCTGCCGTAGGGTGACCTTTACCTTTGATTCCTTACGGCAATAAAGAAGCAGCAGTGAGAACAGAAGTGAAGTGGGGGGGGGGGGGGAGGTGCATAGTAATCTGTTAACAACTCAGTTTGGGAACATAAAAATTAGATACGCGTTTGAACACCTTGATTGGCAACTAGGCCAGTCTAACCTTCAACTTCGGTAAAACAAAACCGACTTTAATGAACGCTGTCACTCATGGTGTCACTACGGTTACTGTCTGACGTGTCTGTAAGACATCACGTAGTGTTGACTTTTCCCAGCCAATGGCTGTCGTCCTGTTTCTCACAGCATTTATCCTGTTTAAATATTCTGTCAAGTGAGTGTGGTCGCTAGTGAAAGAAAGGAGAAAGTATATTCTGAACATATTCGTACCAACAGAATAATACACTTGCAGATGTACTTAATAGGCGTAGAGTGAGCCGTCCAGAAAATATTTCATCATTACAGTGAACTTTGAACAAGACGGTAAGTTTGACTTCTTTTTTACCCGTTTTCAAGACCATATTGTATTAAAAGCAAAACACAGCAAAATCAAATCAAATCAATTAATCACCCAGTTATGGTTCTAGGTGTGCCAATAGTACTCCGTGTAGGCAGACCATTATAGCATTTCACGAGGCAAGAGATCCATCTTCTGCCCAAGTATTATGATATGTGAAATTATGTTCACAATGAGCAGTATTTTCCAGAATATTCCTGGGGCCAATTTCAGGTTGGGTCCAACTGAGAGAACAGATCAAATACAAAATTCAAATCTCAATGAAGATTCGAACACATGAGCACCTGACCGAAAGTAAATCATGCTAGCCATTGGGCTACCGCGATTATAATATGTATCTAAATATGCGCGTGCGCCTGCATGTGTGTGTGTGTGTGTGTGTGTGTGTGTGTGTGTGTGTGTGTGTGTATGGACATCTATGGCTCATAGGTTAGGGAAATCAGTTTCACATTTTCCCGACAAACCGAATCGAGTTTTCGAAATCCAAATCCATTTGGAAGCAGACCGCTTTGCCTTGATTCCCATGGTATCAAGCGTTGACCATTCAGAAAGCCCATACGTACGGTATGTGTACAGACGGACGGACAGACGCACGTTTGTCCGCACGCATAACAGATCCTGTTTACAGTAAGACGTTTGTTTTTAAAATGTCGGATTGCGCACAACTCAGATATGTTACGTTTTGTGATATCGTATTTATCTGTGTTATTTAGGACACAATGTAGTCTGTTGTGTTGCGCATCTGCCGTTTTTATTTTATCATCACGCAAACATGTCAACTTACTGTGTCAGTCGTCGACTTTAGAATCTTGAAGCACAAATAACCTTGTTCTCAAAAACACACTTTTAAGTCACAGTTTAAATTCGTATTTAAAAGGCAAGACGGTGGACTTTATTGCACCGAGCTATATTTCATATGGCTCAGTCTCTTTCCGCAAGGGCACTCTGCCTTAAAATGTCTCATAAAGTACGAACTCCGAAGCTCCAGTTACGACCCCCAGGAGTCTCCGAATTAACTGCACTTGTGAACCCAACGTCGTGGCCAAGAATCGAATCTTCGGAGCGCGAGGCATATGGTGTAACTACTTCGCCATGGAGACTCCCCAAGTGATATAAATTCAGTAAGGCAAGCAATCAGACAGACAAACAATCAGACAGGCAAACATTCAGTCAGGTAGACGTTCAGACAGGCAAACAATCAGACAGGCAAACAAGCAGACAGGCACACATTCAGACAGACAAACATTCAGACAGGCAAACCATCAGACAGGCAAACATTCAGTCAGGCAAACAATCAGACAGGCACACATTCAGACAGACAAACATTCAGACAGGCAAATAATCAGACATCATGTAAACATTCATACAGGTAAACAATCGAACAGGCAAACATTTAGACAGACAAACATTCAGACAGGTAAACAATCAAACAGGTAAACACTCAGACAGGTAAACATTCAGAAGGTAAACAATCGAATAGGCAAACCCCCGGGATGGTTAACCCGGTCAACAAATGCCCGCAGAAGTCGGATGTGTCGGCCTAACGGCACAAGAACGCAGATTTGCTGTAAACAGGCACAACGCAATCACATCACAAAAAAAAAAAAAAAAAAAAAAAAAAAAAAACTCTGGATGAACGAAGAAGAAGAAGAAGAAGTATAGGCAAACATTCAGACAGGCAAACAATCAGACAGGCAAACAATCAGAGAGGTAAACATTCAGACAGGCAAAAAATCAGACAGGTAAACATTCAGACAGGTAAACATTCAGACAGGCAAACAATCAGACAGGTAAACATTCAGACAGTCAAACAATCAGACAGGTAAACATTCAGACAGACACACATTTAGACAGACAAACATTCAGACAGGTAAACAATCAGACAAGCAAACATTAAGACAGTCAAACAATGAGGCAGGCAAAATTCAGACAGGTAAACAATTGAACAGACACATAATCAGACAGGCATAGAGATAGACAGAGAGTCCACATCTACATATATTCACAGGCAGACAGGACGCTGCATGAAAGATACATTTAAAGGCATTGATTAACACTCATAGACATAAAAGAAAGTATAGGAGATTAGCGGGCACACTAAAGAATATAACAATTGAAAGCTATAGGCACAGAAGGATTCCAACCTGTCGCTTCCAAATGTCGAAAGCACCACCATGAAGGTACAAGGGTACCTCAACGTACGGTCAATTAGTAAATCAAGTAAAGGATCCTCTTCTACGTCCTAAGGCATATTGGGTATATGATAATAGCTATATATTGGGTAAATTGTTCTCAGACCAATCCGTACTCGGTAGGCTATTTAGTAAAGATTACAACGGGGATTTAGGTACCATAAATAAATTCCTGGTACCCATTTTAAGCTAGGTTAAACTGAAAGCTGGAAGTCCAGGTCATTAAAAGAAAAAGAAAACAATTATTAAAAGCTTCGCCACTAGTGATATTCGAACCCATGATAATCGTTATTACAGGGCCACTTGCTAACCACTGTCCTACCGCTGTTGCCAATTTTAATATGACAACCCCCAAGAAAAGTGTCATCAGTAACATCGGCTGGAATACACAATAATTTGATACGCACATAAGTTGTAATGACTATAACTAAAGAAGAACAAACAACAACAATTCACCTATACGAACATCCCTTGAAACAAGTAAAGAGTTTCAAGTACCTAGGAAGTATAATATCATCAAATGGCAGATCGGAAGACGAGATCGAAAATAGGTGCAATAAGGCAAATCAACTCATTGGACAAATGGCACCAATACTAAACAACAAACATGTATCAATAACTACTAAGAAAGCACTTTACAACACAATCTTCCAACCAACTCTATGCTACTAATGCCAAACCTGGACAATGACAGAAAAAGAGAAAAGAAAAATCACAACAACAGAAATGAGGTTCCTGAGAAGAATACTCAACATATCAAGAAGAGATAAGATCAGAAATGAAGAAATCATGACTAAAGTGAGGGTTAAAGCAGCACTAGATTTTATTAGAAAGCAGCAAGTCAAATGGTTTGGCCATGCAAGTAGGTTACCGGTCAACAGCATACCACAACAAGTAATGATGTACAGACCAGATGGAAATAGATGAAGAGGCCGACCACGTAAACGTTGGACGGAGGGAATAGCAGAGTCCAAGGGAATATCGATACATGAAGCCCATAATCGGGCATTCTCACGATGTTTATACTTCACCTCGACACCGCAAGGTACAAGAGGAACATTATGAGATGAGATGAGATAATTTGTACCCATCAATTATAGTACTATAGCTTTCAGAAGTGTATGTTAACCCAGCATAGGTCGCATGTCAAATATATTGGATCGTTATGGTGGGCCTAGTAAGTTACACACACTTAAATAAGAGGCAAGATTGATTTGTTCCACCGTTCATACCTACAGGGAAGAATTAAGACCTTTTGAGGCTGTAATAACTTTAAAGATTGTGGTGGCTAATTACATACATATAATTCAAAACATAAACAAAATTACAATAAAATAAACGTTTATTTAATTCAAAACATAAATAACATTAAACTAAAATAACCTCTTGATTTTGGAAAGAAAACAACACTTACAGTAAGATATAAACTAATATCTTGTATAATACTTTAAGTTTATTTATGTTTGAAGAGGTTTTTCCTACGTGTTCTTATTTCAAAGTCTCCATCAGTCACAGAAAGAACAACATGTACCATTTAATTACTAGCGTGTTCTATTTTCAAAGTTAAATATTAGTACAGTCGTTCGCAGGTCGGAACGCATTTATTGTAGAGCCCCTTTTTCAGCAACCCCGATTTGCTGCACTGTTTGCACTTTCCCGCCATTTCAAAATACCCTTTTACACGCTTTAGGCGCGTTGGTATATGATACTAGACCCATATTTCTATGGACCCTGGATGGGGTATGTGATCAGTATCACGACTGTTCTTTATTTCCCTAGATATTTCTTGGTACCAATTTTAGGCTTCGCTCGTATAGCCCATGGAAAATCCGGCATTGGATAATGACTATGGTGCCCTTCTTTTCTTTGATGCCCTCCCTAAGTACATCCTTATTTTGCTTAACGGTAAACCCAAGCCTATATACTTAATACACATTATTCTCAATTGCTGTGAAACGACTGAGGCCAACGGTACATAAACGAAAGTAACAGAACCTATTTACACTCTTTGAGGCTTATTGAGCTTATATTGTTGGCCCCATATATTTATCAACCAATCGGCACTCGAGGGGTGATGTGGTCAATGCCACGCTGGCTGTCTTTACTTCCCAAAACTTTTCTGGTTTCCATTTTAGACTTTTGGGGTGAGCTCCCCTGGCAAGATGGTGGAAATTTTTTCGTCCGTTTGGACGAACAGTGTTTTTTTGTCCGATAGGAGGATTTTCATCAACAGTTTCAAGTTATCAACGACTTTCGGTTCACAGTCGGAAGTTTTGGCTCTAGTTCTGTCGCGGAGTGCTGTATCAGAGCTCAGATCAAAAGTGATCAGTCGCTGTCAACTGCTGTTTCGTACAGACAGGGATCATCTACACACCAATAGTCTACTGATTCACAAAACGTGTCGTCTGTAGATCAATTATACATGGGGACCGAAGCTTACGGTGCTGCACAAGTCTCACCAACAAATGCTTATGAAGTGCTAGACGATCTGTGACTCAAGAAGATGTGATTCTTTCCAGGGGGACTATAGAGTCGGCACCGAAATTCCAGAGTTTTCATAGAACGCCCACCTTCTACTCCTTTGGTCGGTCAGTTGCGGCCAAACGTTTGCCAACCTGCGTGAAACAAGTCGTTAAAACTACAACACATTCACGACGAGCTGTTAGACTCCCCACGAGCTCATGGGTCTCCTCAATTACGTTTTGAACAATTATATATCGAAATTTGGTCACAACAACGCCACATCTGTGAGAAGTTTCCCCTTAAATCACTATCAGAAGCTCTCAAGCCGTCGCTAGGCGCATACCCACAACATGCCTCCCCCGAGACTCCCTAAGCCAGACCCTGACGAGAGTAGTTACTCGAACTATCCTGGCACACGGATCTCGGCTCCAGAATATTGAGGCAGCGTACATGTGGATTTACCACCCTTAAGACACTCTACCCCAGAAAGTAGCTCGATATATGGGAACTTGAGTGGCACTGTACCGGCCAATGAAAACGCATACTCCTTGAACTTCTTCAGGCTCTGGATGAACAGCTACGCCCAGGGCAACAATCAATTCTAGGTTACTCAACTCTAGAAGATAAAGATCCTATGATGTTTTCTTTAACGGTCAGAAAGTGTTTGGGCTGGACGATGATAACTTTCATGCCGTTGTCAAATAAAAGGATCTGGCAATGATTATGTTTTATGATCCACTTGACCCCCAAACTGATGCAACCTAGGCCAATTTAAAAAAAAAAAAAAAAAAAAAAAGCGGCAAGACATCAAGACAGTGATCAATTTGTGGCAGTGGACTGCCAGTGATATTCCGATCTATGTCAGTGCCTGGTTTTAATACAAATCCCGCCAATGTTCAGAATCCACTCTTTTGGGAAAGTCCTGGGCACCATCCGAGGGACGAGCATGTTCGATGACAAGTCCTTGATACAACATCTGGACATTCTGAATGAAACTCTGGTTACAACTTCCAAGCGAACCTCCAATGCACCCAAGCTGCCGGTTACAGGATCTATATGCACTGTGGCTAGAATATGTGGCTTTAAAAAAAAAAAAACACACACACATACAAGGCTAATTCATAAATCCCACCTCATCTATTGACATACGGCAGAAATCATGTGGATTAGTCTGATTTTCAGTGTGTTTTTTGGTCACATGTCGTACTGCAGAGCTCAACGTATATAGTTTAGTGTACTGATTATCAGATTACTGTTGTTGTCACTGCTTCCTTTGGTGACGAGAGTTAGGTTTCCATGGTGTGGTGACTTTCACTATGTACTTACAATTTGATAGATGTTTTATTACATTAGTTTTGTTAACTGTGTACATGTATATTCTGTGTTCGCCAGGAATGAGGCGCTGGAATCTCTTGCCCCCGGGTAGATTGGGCCCGTTAGCTAATAAAGCGGCCAATCTAGGAGATGGAAAACTCCGATTATAAACCCCTAAGTTTAAGGTGGACCGACGTGCCGAGGACTGAATGGCCACGGGTGAGTTGGTCGTGAACGTGGAACGTCTGGTATGCGGGCGGGGCGGCGCCAGGCGTATGGACTCCTGAGGGACATCCCCTGCCCCTTCCCTAGTAAGCAGGCAATGCTAGGGTGACCGTTTATTTCCTGCAATATCTAAACTTTGCCTATGGATTTATTTAAACACGGGAATCGTCGCCGGAGCTACGGAGCACGTGCTCTGCGCTTGACACATCTTTCAGTGGCTAGCGAAGAGAGGGTGGGGAGGAGAAGGCGAGGAAATGGTGTGAGAAGAAGGCATAGAAATAGGAGGGCAGGCGCCAGGAGAACAAGACGAAAAGTGGAGAGACTAGGTTTTAACCATGTAAGAGTGGGATACTGGAACTGTCGTAGTGCCAGGCAGAGAGGTCCTGTATTGGAGAGGCTAATATATGATTTTGATGTCCTCATGCTCCAGGAGTTAAATACAGATAAATACCATTGCCCTGGGTACGTCAGTTATATAAACCCCACTGGGCAGAAGAGACATGGGCAAGGTCTGCTGGTGAAGAAAGGAGTAAAGCATGTGGCACTTGACTTGAGCCAGTGGAATCACAGTGCAAGAGAGGTCCATGGTATACAAATGGAGATTGGTGGCTTAAGTTGGAACATCATAAATGTATATGCCACAGTGGACTGTTTTGTCAGAAAGGAACAATGGGACTGGCTTAAGGAATTAGAGGACTTACCAGGTGATAGGCTACTCATATGTGGAGACGTCAATGCGAGAAACAGAGATTGGGACAGTAGTGGAGAAAATCGACAAGGAATTGCACTTGCGGATGCCATGGTGGACTCCGAGGTGGTCTGCATAAATGATGGTAGGCCGACTAGAATGGCAATGAGGCCTGGCGATGCAGATACTGCTATTGATTTGGCACTTGTCTCCCAGTCATCAGTCCTTGATGTAAGGTGGACTGTTTTGAATGACCATGGGAGTGATCACATGCCATGCTCAGTCCTGATCTCTAAGTCCAGGAAAGTTAAGGCTGGGAGAGCGCGCAAGACCTTTCGGTATGAGCGGAGCGACAGCCTTCTTGGACGCCTCAGACATGGGGCATGCAACAGGACTGTTAAAACTCCTTTTGTGCAGCCCCCATGGTGGACCCCAGAAGTAGACAATGCGTGGAAAGCAAAGAGAGCTGCAGTGAAGCAGCTAAGGAAAGTGCGACAGACACCCCTAAGCTCACGAGAGGAAGTGGACATAGCGGAAAATGACAAGAAAGACAAGGTGGAGGCTTTCAAGCGATGTGCTGCAGAGGCCAAGAAAGTTAAATGGGAATGTTTTATGAAGGAGATTGGAGGTGATAAAACACTGCATCAATTCTGGAAACTGTACAGACAAATGCAAAGAAAAGATCGGCCTATGACAGTGGGAACAATTTATAAAGAGGATGGGGTACGCTTGACAACAGACAAGGAGAAGGGGGAGGCATTTCTCCAGAGATTTTTAGAGCAGACCAATCATAGTGATGCGGATACCAGGGAAGCAGTTAGAGTGGAATTATCTGGCACAATAGAGAATATGCCTTACGAAGACATCATACTGTTTGAAGATGTTAAACATATTTTGCAGAAGGCAAAAGACACAGCACCAGGGCCTGATGGTGTCAGGTATGGCCACATGAAGGCTTTGAGCGATGTAGACCTGAAGGAGATGGCCGGCTGCTTTAATCAGAGCATTAGGACAGCGTCAGTACCGCGGGATTGGCTGCATAGCTATCTCATCCCTCTCCCAAAACCATACAAGGATCATTCAAAGCTTGGCGGCTTTAGGATCATCACCCTTCAAAATACATTTGGGAAGGTTTTAGAGAAGATAGTCGCTGTTAAGCTGCAGGATTTTTTGGAAAGGGGGAAGCTTCTTCCAAGAGGCCTGGGGAGCTACAGGCCAGGAAAAGATACCTGGTCAATTGCAGCCACCTTTGCCTTTGACGTTTATGAGGGGTTCCAGAGTAGACAGGAAACGATGGCGGCAGCGCTTGATCTCGAAGATGCGTACAATAGAGTTCGCTATGATATTTTGATGACCGCACTTATGGAGAAGGGGGTCAATCCCTGGTTGGTGAACTGGATAGCAGCCGTCCTGCATTCTCGTCAAGTTGCTCTCCGTCTAGGCGCATGGACCTCAGAGCCACATATTTTAACCCCGGGACTGCCACAGGGATCTGCAATCTCACCGGTGCTCTTTAATGTGTATACGAGCAAGATTGCATACCTAGAAGCACCAGGGGTTGGAAGGATTCTAACATTTGCAGATGATATTCTTGCATACAGGCAGGGGAGAAATAGGGATCAAACAGCCCAGGAGCTACAGGTGACAGTGGACAAAGTGATTGACTGGTGCACTGAAATGAGTGCTGTCATCAACCCGGAAAAGGCGGCGGTGTTGTGGTGCTCTCTGGACAACAGGATTGTGAGAGATGATACCCCAAGCCTCACGATAGATGGTAGAAGCGTCAACAGAGAGAACAAACTGAAGTATCTGGGAATCACATTTGACAGGAGTCTGTCCTTCAAGGACCATGTGGAGACGGTTGTGACAAGATCTCAAAAGGGACTCAATGCACTTAAAACTATGGCTGCAATGGACACAGAGCAGAGAATGCTCTTCACACTATACCAGCACTTGATCCTCTCAGTCATTGATTATGGACTAGGAATGCTTACTGTTTCAAAGAGTCAGCTGGTGAAATTAGAGCGCATACAGAATGAAGCGATGCGGGTCATTCTGGGATGCACCAGAGACACTCCAGTAGTGTGTATGCGCTACATTCTTGGTCTGCCTACTGTTTCTAGTAGGCACAAGGTGATGCAAGCGAAGGCATACCTCAGAGTAGCTGCAGACACAGATCACCCGTTGCATGAGGCGCTGGACGTAGTTAAGGGTCAGAGACTGATGAGAGGGAAATCATGGATGGCTCAGGCGGAGGATACGATCAGACAGGTGTGCCCCTTGGAGAACATCAGGCGAGGATAGGAGTGGGTCAGAGTGCCAGCCGTGCAGTCAGACTTGTGCAGAGTTGTAATAACATTGAGCCGGGAGTGCAGGGAGTGGCCAGCAGGGGCTACGGAACTGGAAATTCAGCAACTAATTCAGGAAAATTCTCGCCCGGGTGATGTGATTATCTACACGGATGGGTCAGTGTTGAGAGGTAGGAGAAGTGCCTGGGGGTTCTTGGCAAAAACTAATGGTCGGCGTTTGGTGCAGGAGAGCCTGGCGTATGATAACACTACATCTAGCTTAAGAATGGAGGTGGAGGCGGTCAGTGCAGCTTTCCGCTGGATAGAAAACACGAGACATACACACATTGTGATTGTAACTGACCCAGAAAGCATGCTGAGAAGGGTGAGAACAGGTAGGCTTCGTGCAGAGTGGCTTGCTACGCTTCGGAGGTCACGGGTAGTAAGCATCACCTGGATCTTTTCTCCTGGGCATGCCGGTGTGCTGGGGAATGAACAGGCGGACAGATTGGCTGGCTCTGCATAATTTGGTGGAGTATTGATGCATGACCGGGCAGACGTGGTTGCGGCCTTGTGGGAGCACGTGTACACCTCGGAGGAGCAGATGGAGCACCATGGTCTGGTAAGAATGAGACAACGAGGTGTGACGAGGGGATCTGGCCGACGCTCGGCGCTCGGAGGAAAGGCGAGACGGACATATAATCAGATTGCTACTGGAACTATTAGTGTTGGAACTCTTCGCTGGCTGCTGAGGATGGGGACGGAGCGCTTAT
Organism: Cepaea hortensis; assembly: GCA_963921405.1. NCBI lineage: Eukaryota > Metazoa > Mollusca > Gastropoda > Stylommatophora > Helicidae > Cepaea > Cepaea hortensis. Next base: position 62,871,376 of record OY992881.1, read on the forward strand.
GGGAATGTCCTGAATGCTGTGATGTCGGTTCCTAAATCAATCAATCAATCAATCAATCAATTTTAGACTAGGTCGGCCTGGGAGTCGAAGCTAAGTGTTCAAAATTCGCCTACAGAACAATTCCAGCCCAAGAACACCAACCAATATATGGGTGGGTTTCTAAATGGCAACAGTGCCTAGCAGCAGCAACACCTGTACAAGGGTCTTGTCATAAGCCTTTAGCCTGACCATGAATGAGTAAGCGGAGAAAATTGAAATTTTTGCACATGTATCGCTCATTCAAATGTTAATGGACATATGAATTATGAATTTCCCTCCTTAATTGGTTTTCCCGATATGGTGCATGGCACAATACACTATTGACCAGATCTGCACATCCAACATTTAGTCAGAACAATGGAGAAATCAGACGCCAGGATTGTGATAAAATTCTTGATGTTACAGGGAAAAACATCTACAGAAATAAACAGGGAGATGGAGCCAGTGTTTGAGGAAGTCTGTTCTTCGTATAGTTCTGTAAATAAAAAGGTGTTCGCAGTATAAGTGTGGCCGTTCCCACGTTGCTGACATGCCAAGATCAGGACGACCGTCCTCAGAGTGCAATGATGCAAATGCTGCAACAGTGAAGAAAATCATAGACCAGGATAGGAAAATGACAATTGCAGAGATATCGGGTTCAGAAAAACTGAGTAAGAGTACAGTTTTTAGAATTTTCCAAAACAGACTAAACATGAGCAAAGTGTGTGCCCGCTGGGTCCCGCGCCTGTTGACATGTGAACAGAAACAAGCACGGGGTGATTGCTATGGCCAGTTGCTCAACATGTGGCGGTCGAAAACATGTTGACGACCACGGTGACGGTTGATGAGACTTGGATTCACCATTATGACCCAGAATCAAAAATTGCCAGCATGCAGTGGAAAATCCAGTGCTCGCCAACACATGTCAAGCCAAGAGTACAAACAATCTGCAAGAAAAGCGATGGTGATTGTTTTTTGGACGTCAAAGGTGTCATATTGAAAGATTACATGCTTCATGGCAATATGGTTAATGGGCAGTACTATGCAGATCTCCTGATCAAACTAAGAAAGGCTGTGACCAGAAAACGAGGGATAGCGCGTACGCAAATTCTGCCTTTGCTTCAAGACAACGCGCCCTCCCATAAAGTACGGCTTGTGCTGCAAATTGCCAGCGATTTGAATATTGAAATTCTTCCACACCCACCATATTCTCCAGATTTGACCCCATCAGACTTTTTTCTTTTCTCAAATCTTAACAAAACAGCTAAAAGAAAATCGTTTTGGCAGTGACGACGATGTCATACTGGCTTGTGATAACTAGTTTAGTTCGAAAAATAGGTTGTTTTATTCTGAAGGTCTTTTCAAGGTCACACAGAGATGGCAGATATGCATAAATTCAGGTGGTGGCTACATTGAGAAGGAATAAGAACTGTGCCAAATTTCAATTTTCTCCGCACACACCTTCATGGTCAGGCTAAAGACTTATGAAAAGCCCCTTGTACTTTGGCGTATGGCCATCTCCACAGGTCATCATTTATCACCTCTTAAAGTGAGCTTTCATCAAGGGGGATCTGGTTATCATTTAGCACCTCTTGAAGTGAGTTGTCATCAAGTGAGATCAGGTTATCATATACCGTCTCTAGAAGTGAGTTTTTATCAAGGGATATTGGGTTATCATGTACCGTCTCTAGAAGTGAGTTTTCATCAAGGGATATCGGGTTATGTACCGTCTCTAGAAGTGAGTTTTCATCAAGGGAGATCGGGTTATCATATACCACCACTTGAAGTGAATTTTTACCTTGGCTTCCGACAAATGTATTACGAACATCGAAAAAAGAATCATGATTGATTTGTTGCCTTGCCATATACGTAATTCACAGACAAATCAATGGCGTTGAATCCATTGTGGCTGTCGACAATGCAGCCTGGTAAGTTCGTCAAATTTTACATGCTGGAACAGTGCTGCTTACTCCTGACAATATGGTAGATTATAATACTGGAAATATTAGGGGGCTGAGTTGTCTCGAGGTATGGTGTTCGCCTCGAGTGCTGGAGGTCCCGGGTTCAGGCCCCGGTGAGGACCGGGATTTATTTAGAAAATCCACCTGGACTTCCAGTAATAAAATTTCCCCTGGTCTCTGGGTAGTGAGATCGGACGCCCGTGTGTATTGTTGCGCACGTAAAAAATCCCTTGGCAATTGGAAATCGAAAAAGAGTAGCCTAACGGCGCTGCCCGGGCAAAATTTCGAGTTAAAAATCTACCCAAAGTATTTCAGGATCCTCGCCAATGCAACGGAGTTCGTGCATTGAGCTGACTTTCTCCAGACTCAGGTTTGAGTTAGGAGGAAAACGGAGCACTTATGGGTTAAACCGTGTGCCGTGATGTTGATCCAACGACTAAACTAAACTAAAACTAAACTGGAAATATTGAGCTGGAACTCTCCAACAACTCTAGCTAGGAATATGTCTTTCCGTTGATACAGACCGTCCTTTATAGAGGCAATATCAACGGTCACCGATGGAAGTAAGCATAGCCGAATAGATCAGAGCGCTGGCTCTTAAGCTTCCGGTGCGCTGATGCCGTGGCAGACAGTTCAATCCCTACACCTGTCAGTTGGACTAAAATGTTGACTTCTCGTCCTTGACTTGGGGGCGTAAATTACAAGTACCTCAGAAGTCGGAGTTGGTTTACCTGATCCACGTGCATTAGAAGTAGTAGACTGAGTTCAAAGCAAACAAAGGTAAAAGAAAAAGTCGCTTAAAAGTCGAGAGGATCGACTTTCAGTTCCGGTTGTATACACACACAAAAACTTTCCACCATCGTTCAACTAGCCTCTGTGGCGTTAGTTATATTTTAATGGTTCATGGTGCGGGTTATGTTTCTCTCGGTTTCTGCGCCAGTGTTAGCTGGTTTATCGATTTTAGAGTCTAGGCCTGTGACGTCAGCTGGAGGATTGGCCTGCAAGTGTTCCTTTGTTTCCGCCTCCTCTGGCATTTCCTTTAATCAGTATGGGCTCCTGGTGCGTTTTGCTTGACTGGGTGCATTATAAGGACTTTTCATTTGGTCTGTTTGCCTCCTATTTTGTGTATTGATTGTAGGAGCTTTTCAATAGCTACTGTGTCTTCCTTGCGTATTTGTTCTGTTGCGAGTTTCACTTGGAGCTTCCTTCTCATGTCTTCTTCTTTGTCCCACGCGATGTATTCCTCCTCGGTCATTTTATCTAGTTCGGACTCCTCCTCTAGGCTTTCTTCAGAGGTCTGGCGGGATATTGGTTTCTTGAGATTCTTGGACATCGTGGTTGGACTGCTGGCTTTAGCTTCCGGTTTCTGATTGGTCTTTAGTTTGGTGTCAGCTTGTGGCTTCTCTGCGGTCTTATGCGTGGCCTTTGCTGGTTTGTTTTGGATTAGTTCCCTTTCAGCTTTTAGCAGTTCTCTCTCTGATTTGATGTCTTGTGGGATTACATCGTTCTCAATCTTTATCAGTGTCATGCGTTCCACCTCTTGCTTCATGTTGGCTTAGAGTTTTTGTAGGATTTCACCATGTTCCTTTTTCATCTGTGCCATGCGTTCCACATATTTCTTCGTGCTGTGCTGCATTTCCTTCATTTCAGCCAGTAGATTTTGATGGTCGCTATTTGTGTCAGTGTCAGGAGTGCCTTGACTTGTTTCTTCAGCTCGTCAATCTTGCCTTGTAGTTGAGATCTTCCAACTTGTGAGATGCACGTGGCTGTCTCGCACCTCCGCATTGCTTCCTTGTATGGTGTCTTTGTATTTATGACAATCTTTAAGACGTCTCTGTGTCTTTGGAGGCACGGACAGCCCAGGCATCATGCTCCATGATTGCCAAGGCAGTTTGAGCACTTTCCCTTGTCATTGGGAACTCGGAAGTCCTTGTCCTGTTTTGCCAGCTGACATTCCTTGAAGGCGTGGCGTTCGGCGCAGTATAGGCAGATCTCTGTCTTACTGCGGCATGTTGTTCTGCTGTTGCCGGCCCTCTGGCACCTTGAGCATTGTGTGATTCTCGGGATGAATCGTCCCGTCTGTTGAAATTTCTTGTTCATAGATACTGTGATCGGCATCTCGCTGCCCTCTGTTGTTACCACCGCTAGAGTAGTAGCGATCTTCGAGTACGTCAGAATCCGCTCCGCCTTCAAGATTCGATTTGGTGATTCTCCTGTTGTAGCTGCTTCAAGATCTGTTCATTTGTCATCTCCACTTGGATACGTTTGACAACCCATCTGATTGTCTGTGAGTCGGTGTTTCCGACTCTGGCGTCCTTCTCCTCACTCTTCTTCTCAGCTGTCTTGGTTCTTGTTTGTGGTGGGTTGTCGTCGGTCTTCCTCGTAGTAGCTTCATATGAGGTTACCGTAGGTTCTGGTTTTTTCCTGCAGCTCGCATGCAGGTTCACTCCTCTCGTCTTCTTTAAGGTCTTGTCGGCCTCCACGCTGCTCGTCATGGGTGTCGGGTGTTTTCTGGTGTTGGTCTTGCCACGTGCTATTTTCTCCCCCGTATCAGGTTTCTTTCTCTTAGGATCGACTTCAATATACCGGGTTTTATAACATACGCCTCAATCTCTTTCCGCAGCGTGGGCTGCCGAAAGCGTCGCGCAAAGCACGAACTCCGTAGCTGCAGCGACGACCCACAGGAGTCTCTCAGAAAATGCAATCGTGAAACGAAAGACAAAACCCGGTTTCGAACCCACAACCTTCGGAGCGCAAGGCAGACGGCTTGATCACTTCGCCACGGAGACTCCCGAACGTAAAATAATCTACAAACACGTCCACCGATGAGAATGGTCACTACCAAGAAGAAAATTAATAGCAGACGATCTTCTACACAGACGCCTATAAAACTGTCAAAGAAGTGGCAGGGAAGCAGCAGAGACAGTGTATCTGACTTGTGATAGTGACATTTGTAAAGATTGCTATGGGGGAAGGGGAGAGTATTACACATGAAACAAACTTGATGATGATGATAAATGATCACTTTGATAGCACGTAGACACATGCATTGGTGCTAAATTACCAACTCATAGATTACATATGGAGAATCTCAAAAAAGTGCACCAACTTCATAGCACTAGCAAGGGTCTGAGTGAGTTTTCTCCGGTTATCATTAACAGTAATTCAGAAAATAATATCTTGTTTAACATGTTTAATGTTGTATATAATTTTAATGTTGAAGATAGGTATACTTTTAATGTTTGAAGAGCTTGGTAAATACAATGCGAGGACTGTAGGTCAAGTGGAGACAGTAGGATCGAATCCCGATTTAGTCAATACAGTTTTCAATATTTATATTTTCTAATGTGTTGTCTAAAAGGTGGGTTATCTAATTTTAAAATTTTACCCGAGCAGCGACCTATTCTGACTTATTCCGTCTGCTGTTACTAATCTCCAACTGTCAAGCAATGTTTAGTGTGCACGCGAGACCTACTAGTTGTTGGCTCTTACTCAAGAAGACTAGAAGTCCCACCAAGTGCCCCAGATTATAGAAGTCCCACCAACTGCCCCAGATTATAGAAGTCCTACCAACTGCCCCAGATTATAGAAGTCCCACCAAGTGCCCCAGATTATAGAAGTCCTACCAACTGCCCCAGATTATAGAAGTCCCACCAACTGCCCCAGATTATAGAAGTCCCACCAAGTGCCCCAGATTATAGAAGTCCCACCAACTGCCCCAGATTATAGAAGTCCCACCAAGTACCCCAGATTATAGAAGTCCCACCAAGTGCCCAAGATTATAGAAGTCCCACCAAGTGCCCCAGATTATAGAAGTCCCACCATCTACCCCAGATTATAGAAGTCCCACCAACTGCCCCAGATTATAGAAGTCCTACCAACTGCCCAAGATTATAGAAGTCCCACCAAGTGCCCCAGATTATAGAAGTCCCACCAACTGCCCCAGATTATAGAAGTCCCACCAAGTACCCCAGATTATAGAAGTCCCACCAAGTGCCCCAGATTATAGAAGTCCCACCAACTGCCCCAGATTATAGAAGTCCCACCAACTACCCCAGATTATAGAAGTCCCACCAAGTGCCCCAGATTTTAGAAGTCCCACCAAGTGCCCCAGATTATAGAAGTCCCACCAAGTGCCCCAGATTATAAACAAACCCACAAACATTGATTGGGCACTCGTATAAGTAGAATATAGAAGTAGAGATTAGAGGACACGCTGGACAACATAAACACTGACAGCTTAATTGCCATATCAGGGATTCGAACCTTCCGCCTCCAAATGACAACAGCACCTCGCTGCAGGGACACGTGTTCTTCGACGCATGGCCACCCCAGAATATACCGACCGATGGAGAAATCTATTAGCCCATATGGAGGCGGCAAGTTTGAATCCCGGGTTACTCAATACGGTTTTCAATATTTATATTTTCTTGTGTGTTCTATAACTCTACTTGTGTACTAAACTTCTATGAATGTGTCTCTCTTGTCACCGAATAATATTATATGAAATCCTTGTCTTATTTGGTACAACTCCTCATTGTTCATGTAGTGAATCAATCCCGGACGCTCCACGTTGAGGCGGACATGTGTCATGTTTGATGTCCTTACACATCCCTCACAACCCCACCTTGAACACAGAACTGGACACGCAGGAAATGACTTGCGGAATAACAAAAACACAGACAGTGACAGAAAAGGTGCTAATTGACTATGAACATGACACATGGGATTATGTAGTAGATTGTTTACATTAGCAAATTGGGTTTGGTTTATAAAAGATCACTTGCATAGGCGGCTCTGTTTCCTTTTATAGATAATAAGAGCAGAATTTTACTACAGCGCACGAACCCCGTACATCAGGCGAGAATTTTAATGAGTAAATATCAGAATCCACCGCGCTACAAATCTTATTAAGTGAGTAGTGTTGTCCAGATCATCAACCTGCTCTCTTAGATTACACATAATTCCAATTATGGTGGTAGTTATTGTTGCCTGCATAATCCAACCTATAGTCAGTATGAACAATAAATGTAATAAAAGGCACCTTACCACTGCCGTGTTCTTACTGGTCCGGTGCGTAAAACCGGTACAACACGAACAAGCAACTGAAAGCAAACATTAAGAAGAAAAACAGCAAAAGGTTTAAAGGTAAGAAAATCGTCTTCAATGCTTCGGCTCCTGTCCCATTTACGAGTAGTTGGGTCTCTCTTCACAGAACAGCTAACCGCAAGTGAAAAGCGACGCACAGCGCGCGAACTCGGTAACTCCGGCATCGACTATTAGAGGTCTCTGAAAATATCGCAACCGAGCCGAATGACAGAGTCAGAAAACGAACCTACTAGAAGGAATTAGATGGCTAGACCACTTCGCCACGGCAACCACCAAAACAAACGTGTGAAAACATGCATCATTGCCGAGGCAACCTACGGATGTCATTCATGGACATTTCGTAATCTTTAAGAAGAAAATAGTAGCATGTGAACATAAATGTTGCAAGAGAATTCTTATAATACTGTTGGTCAAGAAAAATGCTGAAATTCAACCAAATCTGAACTGGCTCATAAACAGGGTCGTACCTCAGAAACTGACATATTTTGACGATATTACCAAAGATACTTAGAAGGAAAAGTTATGTAAGACATCTTCCTGACAGAAGAAGCAATAGTCGACCAAGACGTAGATGAACACGGGTCATTATAGGTACCTTGGACATGAAACTTTATGGGACAGAGTAACTGGCCAAGGATCGTGACGACAGCCACGTTCTGCAGAGGTTTGCTGCATGATGATGATGACGATGATAATGATGAAGATGGTAAATCAGAAACATAATTTCACTCAGTTCATTCTCTCTTAAAGACTTAGATTAAATTACGCACATTTGAACGAATAGCAAAATACAGTAGGAGATGGTAATTATAAAGCTGTACTGCGCAAATGGACCGGGATATGTTTTTCAGTGGTCAGAGCTCGCAGATAGCCTCAGTCTGATTCTGGGTACGAGAGGATTTCTCATGAAGTAAAAGCGACCGGTGGGATATTGACCACGTAACCCATCGAGTGCCGATAGGTCTTAAAATGAAGCCAGCACCACACACCCAATACTGCCACGTACATCTACGCTATTCAACTACTCGATTCATCTACTCTATTCATATACTCTATTCATCTACCCGATTGATATACATGAAAAAGGTGAAGTATGTATACACGACGAAGACTGGTAAGACCAATGCGAGTCAAGATGTCTTGGGCAGTGTTGGCATGAAGTGTTCACTGGATGCTTCCCAATACATTAACTTCTATAAAGAGATAGATGCGTGCCGCGACAAGTCTAGTTATGTGTATTCCACGGGTACACAATCTAGCAGTTTCTGTCAGATGTTTAATGTGAAGCGGAGAGTTGTTTGGTTTTTAACACAGAGATTACAATGAACGGATCATAGGTGTAACTAAACAGCTAGCAAAAGGGACAAACTGTCCCCACGTCCTTCCACTACTGAGATAGATAGACATTGCGCTTAAGGATTGTCGCGTGTGCAGTGACGTCGATTCTTCATTAAACATGATACGTTAATACAGAGGTAATATACCATGAAGCGGCACACTGATGTAATGGAATGCTGGCAATGACATGAGAGCTGTCGGACGAGGGTTCAATGTGAGCTCTCGACGTTCGATATGGAAGCGAAATACATGCCATCTATCGGCTTTCCGAGTTGCTAGAATGCTGGATTATCCTTCGGTAGACCCGGGTTTGAATCCTCGATAAGGTGTGGATATTTTTCTGTCGGGGGCAAAAAGAAAACACTAACATGCACAGTTCGCTGCGACTGCACTAGCCTGGCGGCCTTAATGCCTCAGGCTCAAGACCCCCTCTGGCATACACCGCAAGGTACTATTTTTTTTCCGCATATCCTTTACAGGACATCGCTGTCAACACCAGCATTTTACCGCTGTCGTTGATTTCTTGGCAAGATTACGCTCAGTAGTTTGCAAGGTACTATAGGGGAAGTAAATGACAGTGACAGTATTACACCGTGCATCCAGGCCTTAGAATGTGATAGTCCCATCTAGCACTTCCCACACTGACAAGGGGTTCCTGCTACAGATAGACAGAGAGGCAAACTGATACAACGAAACACAGATAAACTGACAAACCGTTAGACAGACAAACCCGACAGACTGTGAGGCAGACAAACCGACGTGCAGATTGATACAAGAAACAAATACAAAGGGACGGGGTGAGGAAAAAAATTGATAGTCCTAACTAGCACTTCCCACACTCACAGCGGGTTCCTGCTAGGTTTTTCTTTGGGGGGAGGGGAAGGAAGGTGGGAAGAAGGGGGGGGGGGATGCACCTTGAAGATGTATATTAATACCCTGTTTCTGATTTACAGCATGGGCTTGCTAGGTCACGTGTCTCATACGCCGACGTATGTGTTTCAAATTAGAGGGCAAACAAGAACATTAGCCCAACCGTAATGACAACCGCTTGTTATATCTAACTCCACTACATGAAAGATTTCAGCTACACGCCTACACGGTCATCAAGTTAACTAATCGCTTGTGGATGCTACACGCGAACCAAAACAACACACCCCAGTTCTTTCTCCATCAAGAAGTGGTAGAAGAGCTTGCGACTTCCAACGACCACCATTATACTCCTCCTACTCCCCCTCCTTCGTTATTCATCCGAAATTGCATGTTGCCTGTTTACAGCAGAGGTACGATATTTGCGCCTGCCGGCCGACACATCCAGCTTCTTCGGGCGCTTGGTGATCGAGTTATAATTCCCGGTTGAACCCATCCTGTTATGTGTCCTCTTATTTCCTGAAATACGGAAAATTAGCAAAGTTGAGAAATATTTAAGAGTAATGGAACTGTGGTTTCTGAGGGAAGTGCAAATAATAATAGAGATGACCAGTTAAACAAATGACACAGTTCTGCAAGAACAAAATGACAACCGTAAACAGATCAGAGAAATTAGACGATCACAGTTTATTTTGGCTCGTTATGAAGAGAAATAAACCACGAAATTTAGCGAAAACTGGTAGAATTGATGGGGAAAGAGCAAAGAAAATGAAAAATTATAATAACCTGAATGGCCTAATCACGTGGCGTGATCAAGATTAGAATACAAGCCTGATCTACGACTTTGGTGATTGTGTGAAATGGCGTATTACCATCTCATGAAACAAGAGCCATAATTGAACGTCAGAGCATGGGTCTTAATCTGTGGTTCATTAACATGCAATGAGTCGACAGGTAAATTTCATCGCCTGCGTTAATTGCTACATAATTGCTTTTTAATCCCATTATTTAGGATTTAACCCTTGGATAAAACATTACACGTAGTTCAATTACTGACTAAAATATTGTCCACTTCTCAATTAAACAGCGGTAAAGCTTACATGCGCGGCTAGGTTTGTAGTTGATTTGATGCCTAGGTATGTCGTCCGCAAACATAGGAATTAACTGGGCATGTTGTACCCATCACATTCAGGCCTGCAAAATGTGATGACCCTATAACAGTGAGTCTCAATGGATCTGGAATTCCCCCCTACCCCCCCCCCCCGGGCTGGAATTTTAGGATTTCCGTGGGGGGGGGGGGGCAGAGAAATTAAGATTATTTCAAGATCGCGTTAAATCAAGAACGATTACTTTATATTGTTTTTCCACCCATACTTTACGGTTCTGTACTTCTCGCTCTTCTGAAATTCGTTTTATAACGTAAGTAGACCTGCAAATCACGTTTTATGTAGACGTCTAGACTTGTTCTAGTATGTGTTATTAAATTTAGCTTCCATTTTTACATATACTGTGTAGGGGCGGGGGGATTTATAGGGAGGAAATACGAAAGGAAGGGGGGGGGGGGGGGTGGATGGCATTCTGAACATATGGTAAAGGGGTGCATGGGGCAATAAAACGTTAAGAACTAATGCCCTATAACAGCACAAACCTGTAGCAGGCGCCTGCTTCCGGCATGTTATGTTTATTCAAAGACTTTGAAGCCAATTAATATGGATTCTGGTAAATGTGAGGAGATTTTTCAGACACTTGAAATAGCACTCATGTCTCTAAGAGCTAATTGTTGAAACAACTGACAGCCTAGCCAGATAAACACATAGAATGTAAAGGACCATTTTATACACTAATAGGTATATGTTGTTAGCTTCACATTTGAGACCCACCCACACTCACTGGAAGATCTGATTAATATCACATCAACCGTCTTCACTTCAGAGGAGATTTCAAGTTACCCAGTTACGTCTGGGTCAGCCTGAGCGCCCGGGAAGTGAAAAATATCCCTTCGATGAGGATTCAAATACATGACCACCAGTCCTGCAGACAAGCATGCTAGCCAGTGCACTATGGTAGATTCCACAACATTTTTTAGTGTTTGTCAAAATGTGTCTTTCTGGATCACACTTTGAGTAGTGTATTTGTTCCCGCCAACACTGAATCAACAGAGAAGAAATACGTTACAACCCATTGCTAGAAACTTGTAAATATCACCATTAAGACAGGTTACGTTGTAACTAACGGCCGACTATTCAGTTCAGACAATTTAATGCAAAGCACGTTTTGGACTAATGTGATCCATTCACAACATATGCAGTATCAATGGGGCCGTATATATATATGTGACTGTTTCCTAGTGGGAATTACGTTAGTGTGGGTTTCAAGATCTATGCCTTCAATATCTGCCTGCCTGTCTGACTGTCTGTACGTATGTATGTGTGTATGTTAATTGATAGCTACATAAATAACCATTTAGAAATATACTGACAGATAGACAGAGAGACAGAAGGACGGACGGTCGGTCAGACAGACAGATGGACTGACGGAGGGACGGACAGACGGACGGACGGAAAGACAGACAGAAATAGAGACAGACCGATAGAACGAAATACATATAAACCGACAAACCTTTAGACAGCCAAACTGGCAAACATTAAAACTGACAGACCGCGAGGCAGGCAAACCGACGTGCAGATAGACAGAAAAACAAACAGACATAGGGACCGGTGGAGGAACAGGCAAATAGACAACTTAAAGATAAAGTCGGTCAGATGGCATCACAACAATTTAAAAACATGTCCAAACATAACAAACGTCACAGTTGACTCTATATAAAGGCGAGTCACAGTTGACACTTTAAAGACGATCCAGAGTTTACCGTCCTTTTACATTGTTGGAAACTCAAGGCCAAAGAAAGAATCTTGACAAAGGAAACTGTACACCGCGTATATGTTTAGTGACATGCTGGAAGAGGGGCCCATTACCTGTTTTTCCCAACCAGGATTTAAATATGCAGTCCTGCGTATTTGACAGGAGCGTCTGTTGGATTTAACTAAGTAAGAGCAACCTTTACAGTTTGAGCTGTCGTTCATTGCCAGCAGGCTTAATCATAATAAACTCGACGACGGCTAGCGGTGAATTCAGATGCTTTCATGTGAGTCTGTTTGTCTGTGTGTTGTCTGTTGTTTTTTTCCGCCTGTCTGTCTGTTTGTTGTCTCTGTCTATCAGTCTGTGCATGCACTTTTCCTTCCAACTGTCTGTCTGTCTATCTGTTAGTCTTGTAGTCGGTTGTATCGAATGTTATATTTTAGCTTATTATTATATTAACATGTTTTATCACTCTAATCTAATCTTATCTAATCTAATTATAATCTAATCTAATGTTATATAACCTTCTCTCTCTCTCTCTCTCTCTCTCTCTCTCTCTCTCTCTCTCTCTCTCTCTCTCTCTCTCTCTCTCTCTCTCTCTCTCGATTTTGTTTGTCACAGATAGTCTTTCTACCTAAATTCAAACAGTTATAATTGGTAATTTTACAATAATAATAATACTAGTGTTATAACACCACTTTTTTTGTGCGCATCCTGTTACAGGACATTGCTGTCAACATCAGAATCTTTCATCTGATTGTTGATTTCTTGGAAAAATTACGCTCAGTAGTTTGCCATTGCTTTCTGAGCGACCGGCTCACCTACCCCGTAAGTTACCGACGCGGAGATAACCGCTACCGATTCTCGTGCACGTCACGTTACTCACGAGAGTATACGGGATTACGGAGAAAGTCGTGTAACCCCTAGACCAGGGAGACGGCTATGTCACCTCTACACCATTTAAATACAATTATTTTCAGAGTGACAATATAAGCGAGCATTTAGTTATTATTCTAGGAAATTATGCTGGACATAAGACGAGAAAAATTCATGTTAGACTTCAGGAATGAGAATGTTTGGCTTAACATTTTACCTACTCCATAATAGCAGAAGCCGTTAAATGTATGTATTTACAATTACGCCACACTCAGATCAGCTTTTACTCGGCAACTAATGTTTTATGCTGCACCGCTGACACTTCTCCGTTGGTTCATTGGATAGATCGGGTGCATTGTGATCCGAGAGCTCCGTTATCTGTCTATGACGGGAATGGATCTTTAGTTACATATGTTGTAAAATTGATTTATGCAAAGCTACTTTGCTTTGAGATAGAAAACAAAGCAAACAGGATTAGAGAATCCCAGGGCTGTGATTTAGTATATGTGCATATCTGGGTACTTATAACCGCTTTAAATGCCATGTAGCAACATTTACATTGTTTACTGCAAAATTTAAATAAACAATAAAACACCATGACAGTACTCAAACTGCAATTACAACTCGTGAAGTGGTCAAAACGAAAGGTATCATCGGGTTAAAACTATACACTACGGTTCAGGTTTGCCGACTTTAACCGGAATTTTTTTTTTTTTTTTCTCTGTTCCTTTCGATTATTTGCTTTTGTGTCTCCGATATGAAGACGTTACGCGTACTCATGATATTAAATTCCCCGATTATTTCAAGATCGCGTTAACGCAGACACCGATTACTTGATATAGTTTTCCCTCCCCGTTTTGCATTCTGCATTTCTGGCGCTTCTGGAATCCTTGTTATACCGGAGAGCCAGGCTACCTATTCTACGTGGTAAGTAAACCCGTAAATACTGTTTTATGAGACGTGTTACATTGTTCTCATATGTATTATTAAATTTAGCATCCATGTTTACGTGCATTTTGTAATTTTCAACCACTTAAGTTGACAATCTCACACATAAATTATGAAGATCGCATGCTGTAGTGTGGTATTTCAATGGCGGGAGATAGCAGTTTTCCTTGTCATACTCCAGCGATGACCATTTAATATTGTTATAGAGTGTTCAGAGCGATTAACATGATAATGAATGAATGCGTAGATTCAACACCCATGATTGTTGATTATGTGGTTGTTTCGGGATTTGAAATTTAAATATTGAGCACAACCCACCACTGGCAACGCCGATCGCATTCCGGCATGAACCTAAGGCCTATCCACGTCAATATGGAAGCACTATACTCGAGTTTCGCCCTCGTTTGAGCTCGTCAGTAGTGCATATCCCTGACCGGATCCGGAAACAGTCCCGGATCACGCGTGTGAAGCGGGTGTGTAACAACGCTGCACACACTGGACACACCAAATTATCACAACAGAATATCACAACGCTACCCATCGTAGGCTGTGCTCAAGATTGCCCAATCGCCGCGACCGACGTCCGTCAATCGATGGGACCCGAACGATCAGGACTTCTCACTGGCAAGGAACACCAGGCCTCCTAAATCCAGCGAGCAATAATCAATTGATTATGTGGTTGTTTCGGGATTTGAAATTTAAATATTGAGCACAACCCACCACTGGCAACGCCGATCGCATTCCGGCATGAACCTAAGGCCTATCCACGTCAATATGGAAGCACTATACTCGAGTTTCGCCCTCGTTTGAGCTCGTCAGTAGTGCATATCCCTGACCGGATCCGGAAACAGTCCCGGATCACGCGTGTGAAGCGGGTGTGTAACAACGCTGCACACACTGGACACACCAAAGTATCACAACAGAATATCACAACGCTACCCATCGTAGGCTGTGCTCAAGATTGTACCCATGATTGTATTTATGTGTTATTTCCATCACTCTACAAATACAAGATCATTGATAATTATGCAAATTTTCAACGGAACTATTCAGGTCAAAATGGATCTCCGTCTCGCGGCCTCGCGCTGATAAGATAGCGCGTGCAGTAACGCGTGCGATCTGATGTCATCACAGCATGGCGTGGAGATGTATACATATGTGTCTGCGTGTGTATATATATAAACTGGCAGCAGTTATCTGTCCTTGAGTTAGACAGCGGCAGCTTTAATCTCCCTTGGCGTCTGTGTTACCAACAGTTGTGTGAGTGTTTAGGTAGGTCACACTTCGTGAAAGGGTCAAAATCGTATTTTGCTCTTTGTTCATATTAAATGATAAACTGACTCACAAACATTAATATCTCCGCTTAGAATTGACCTAAAACTTGAATAAGGCACCGTTGGATTTGTTTTTGGTTTTCAAGAGATATCCAACTATGCAGATTTCATAATTACAAAGCAATTCAGAAAATGTAACTAAAGTGGCTAGTTAAAACAGACTACAAATGTCAACTAATATAGAATGTTTAGAAACATCTTGTCTATTACCAGTTACTTATTACCAAAAGAAAATTCTAAAAAATTAACTAGAGCGTCACTTGTTCATTCACATGATGCCGATTATCTGTTGGACAAGATTAGAAATGTGAATATTTTTAGATTCAGAACTGGACACAACAGACTCAACTGTCACATTTGAAAGAAGGACAAACAAGTTATTTACATGTTCTTTTACAGGACGTCGCAGTCAACCCCAAAATATTGTTTAGCAATTTTTTTTATATTTTCTAGGCAATTTATATTCATTGGTTTGCCATTGATTTCGGAATGACCGATGTTCATACCATTGTGAAAATCAGCGCAAAGCAATTTGCTTTTAACTCGCTTGCGTCTGATCTCAAGCTCTGTATGGCGATATTGTGAAACTGAGTTCACTACCCCTTAGCGACCGTTAAAGATAGGTTCTGCAGCATTGTGAACGTACATGCACCTTACACTGCAGAATATGTTCATCAACATTGTACCACATACAGATCAAAAAGGTATATCTAGGGCCTGATTAAACAAACCTGTATGTCAGAATCTTGCAGGATCTGCAGAAGACATCGCTGTGCATGCAGTAAATCAAATACAGATGTAAACAGTTTGAAGGCGAGCGAAAATTGAAGAAGAGGCCGAATAATAATAATAATAATAATAATAATAATAATAATAATAATAATAATAATAATAAGAAGAAGAAGAAGAAGAAGAAGAAGAAGAAGAAGAAGAAGAAGAAGAAGAAGAAGAAGAAGAAGAAGAAGAAGAAGAAGAAGCAGCAGCAGCAGAAGAATAAGAATAAGAAGAAGAAGAAGAAGAAGAAGAAGAAGAAGAAGAAGAAGAAGAAGAAGAAGAAGAAGAAGAAGAAGAAGAAGAAGAAGAAGAAGAAGAAGAAGAAGAAGAAGCAGAAGCGAAGAAGAAGAAGAAGAAGAAGAAGAAGAAGAAGAAGAAGAAGAAGAAGAAGAAGAAGAAGAAGAAGAAGAAGAAGAAGAAGAAGAAGAAGAAGGGGGAAGTGGTGGAGGAGTAGTAGGATGAGGAGGAAGAAGGAATTGACTGGATACGATGTATACGAGATATTTACACCCGAATCGTGTACACTAACTCAAGGCACGCACGTAAACGCCCTCGCTACTTACTTCCATTGTTGGTTTTTCACGGTAAGATTATAATTCACTTGTATACTGGATTGTTGTCATTGTTTTCTCCGAAGTGGTTCTTTATGGTGATTTATTTACCTGAGTGGGATGTTTAAAGATCCTCTTCTTCTAGAGATTTTCCATATGCTCCATTCTTTTGTAGTTATTTTGATGACACCTTCTATTGTAGATATCAGGTTAACTGCTTGAAGACCAAGCTACAGCTAATGCTATGTGAGAAAATTGTAAGAAATTGTTTTCTTGTGTAGTAGGCTCGGCTTCTCAAATCAGGAGTCGTGACATCCTGGTGATCACTTTCAAATATTTGGGAATCACAGTACAAGTTGTAAATATTTTGTGTTTATTATACCAACCATGTCGCATATTTTGAATATCTATCTATTGATTTTATTATTGAGTGAAGGGAAAATCACTAAACATTTCGCCAGAGCAAAATGTGTCCCTTAGTGAGAGAAACAAAAACACACAGAAAAATGTGAACAGGCCTGTAGGCTATCTTGTGTAAGAAATAAAACTAAAGGACCCTTTTGTAAGCTGTGAGTCGTTTTTGGTATAAGGTGCTAGATTCTTATTTTATAGTCCAATTGTCATTAGAGTCGTAATGTGGTTAATGTCACTCGTACTTGGGATAGGTCTTTTTGTGCTTCTCATTGCTCTTTCTCCATCAAGTTTAAAAGTTGTCGCTAGATTTTGAAGTTTTTTTTTTTTTTCAAAACATGCCTAAACAATCTTGACTGTCTAGGTTAAATTTCTATAATTAATTGACATTAGTTATATGTTTCTTGAAACACATTCATTCATCTATCCTTCCAAGGACATTTTACTCAGAAACCACACATCTCCACTGCCATTAAATGTTTCACGAGTTGTCTGCTCATTGTCCATGTTTCAAATGCATACACCGGCACAGGTTCTACATAGCAAATTACCACTCGCTTTCTCAATGCTATTGATATTTGTTATTGATAAGTATGTTTAATGTTGTGAAAAATGCTACTTTTGCCATGGCAATTCCTGTTCCAATCTCTAAAATAATGTAAGGGATTTAGTTACCAGCATAGTCTGAAACAATGAAAGCCACGCTGAGAAATAAGCATTTGCGAAGACTGAAG
Source organism: Cepaea hortensis (assembly GCA_963921405.1). NCBI lineage: Eukaryota > Metazoa > Mollusca > Gastropoda > Stylommatophora > Helicidae > Cepaea > Cepaea hortensis. The sequence continues at coordinate 62,889,156 of OY992881.1, forward strand.
AGTTAAAGGAGAAAGATAAGGACTAGATCCAAATAGAAATGCATGTGATGATGAGTAATGCTTGATGGCCGAAATTCCCCAGTCTCCATCTCCTGTTATCTTTTACATTGTTGGGACTTTCTTCATGTACTAGGCACATTTTATATTCAGTGCGTGACTAGCGTTTCCTCTTGTGAAATACCACGTCATCTGTGGTTGCACAAAGCTGGAAACAATACAATTTGTAAGGATCATTAGAAGACCAAGAAATAAGATAGTTAAAAGTTTTCTGGCTACTTTCCTGCCTCTCTACAACTGTAAGGATCATTAGAAGACCAAGAAATAAGATAGTTGAATTTTTTTCTGGCCATATTCCTGCCTCTCTACAACTGTAAGGATCATTAGAAGAACAAGAAATAAGATAGTTGAAGTTTTTCTGGTCACATTCCTGCCTCGCTGCAATTGTAAGGTTCATTAGAAGAACAAGAAATAAGATAGTTGAAGATTTTCTGGCTACTTTCCTGCCTCTCTACAACTGTAAGGATCATTAGAAGAACAAGACATAAGATAGATGAAGGATTTCTGGCCCCATTCCTGCCTCTCTACACCTCAGATAAACATCTTTACCACCGTGCTGGGTTCTTTCAAGAGCTTCAATTAGAGATCATCCAGTGGTCTGGATCAAGGGATACGACATTTGTCATGCTGTACACAGAATGTACCAAGAAGAAGTTTAGGCTGGCGGTTATTGGTCTTTTAGTGTGTTAATTAAAAACAAAATAATAAAACAAAAAGAAACAAGTAAATTATGTAGATAAAATTTTAATTTTATAAGTTTAAGTAAATTACCAAGCCAGTTAAATCAGATATTTTTCATATAATTGAAAATTGATTTGTTTTTCATTGAGCAAACACTACACCCACACTTAGCCTACACTAAATACATTCTATCATTTCTTCTTCCAGCAACCATATACATCTCAGAATAGTACGATATTTGCTTTAGTAACGTAAAAATTTACTGATCGACCAATGTTGAAATGCTTGGTACAATTTGAGTGAAAAGTCTACTTAAAAATAGAATGTGTAAGTTGTGCGTTAGTAAGAAACTGTATGTAGAAAGATCAATATCAAAATGCGCGTAGAATGAGCAGGTTAAGATTTCACGTATATATAATATAAGAATGCACGGAGAATGAGCAGTATGAAAATTAACGTTGGTGGAACAATATACTCGTAAACATACACTTTGAAAGAACAATAATTTAAAAAAAAAAACATTCACGTAGAATGCTCAGTAATAAAGTGCTTGTAAGATATATGGTAACCAAACACACTTAGGATGATCGGCATTAAAGGTCATATATAATGAGTTTTGTTATAACACATGTAGAACAAAGAGTAATATAATACACGCAGAACAACGAATAATAGAATACACGTATAACAAAGAGTAATATAATGCACGCAGAACAGCGAATAATAGAATACTCGTAGAACAAAGAGTAATATAATACAGCTAGAACAAGCATTAACACATCGCACGTGGATGTAAAGCAGGTGGTGGACAGAGTGTGAGAGCAGCCGACAGATTGTTGTTGGTTATGGTCATGCACTCTGCTGCGAAAGGCAGATGATCTCATCAGTAGAGACAATGGCTATGGCCACCGACTGTACAGTCACTGCCCAGAAGGAAAGCAATGGCAAACTAACTTCTGCAAAACTTGCCAAGAAACCATAACAACTATGACAGATAACATAATAAGAAAGAGATCTGGTGGCGAGACCCCCAGGCCAGACTGATCAGATAATACTGGGGAAGAGTGTGACGCAATGGCAAGTACTAATAATCGTGATAACGGAGTTAATCCTGACTGTGTTACCAAGGAAATCTTCTGTGCCAGATTAAGAAACAGAGTGAGAATAGGAACGTGCAATGTGAGAAGTCTGTATGAGGGGAATCTTAAAGTAGTATGTGATGAGATTGAGAGGTTAAATATTCAAATTTTAGGAATTAGTGAAGATCGCTGGAGAGACAAGGGGAATTTGACAACTGCAAATGGAAGTCTTTTCATTTATTCTGGTAGAGACGTCGGAGGTCGGAGTGGAGAGGCATTTTGTTTAGATAAAACAACTGCAAAAGCTTTAATGGGATATAACCCAGTTAGTGATAGAATCCTCACTATTAGACTTAAAGGCCGTCCAAAAAACACAACTCTCATACAGATATATGCACCTACTTCAACAGCAGAAGAGGACAAAATTAAAGTTTTTACAACACACTGCAAGACACATCAAATAAGATTGGTCATAATGATATAGCAATAATAATGGGATATTTTAATGCAAAAATAGGAAGAGCTGAACATGAGAGACACGTTTTAGGAAAATTTGGATTGGGAAATAGAAATAATGCAGGTGAAAAATAAATGAATTTTGCACAAAAAATGAGTTAACGATAGCCAACACACTTTTTAAACAACACCCAAGAAGATTCTTCACACGGAAGTCCCCGGACAGCATTACCAAAAACCAGATAGATTATATTTTAATATAAAGAAGACGGCGATCAAGCATAACATCTGCAAACACCCTACGAAGCGCAGACTGTGATACAGATCATCAGTTATTAGAAGCAGATCTGAAATTAAAACCTCAAAAAGCTTACCCGAGGACCAAGGCCACTTCGTTTTGATCTCACAAAAATACCAGATGCATGCAACGTAGAAGTTAGGAATCGTTTTGGGGTCTTGATGTCTGTACAAGAGGAAATGACACCCGATGAACTGACAGTACAAGCTAGAAATGTCTTGATAACTGCAGCTAAAGATTTAATTCCGACCAAGAAAAAGCAACTTAAGCCATGGATTACGTCCGACACATTAGAATTAATTAAACAACGAAGGGAACTGAAACATAAAGGAGGTGAATCAGATAACAGCAGGATAAAGTATAAATCTGTAACTCGAGAAATAAGAAAGAACACAAGAAAGGACAAAAATCAATATATACAAGATTGCTGAACCAGAATAGAGCAATATCATAAGACTGGAAGAGATTACGAAATGTTCAAAGAAATGAAGTTATTGACAAGAAATGTTCAACCTCAAATGAATGTTATCTGTGACAAGATGGGAAATACCTTAACAGAATATAGACAAATTCTAGAAAGATGGCAGGAGTACTGCAGTGGAATGTATGATAAGAATGACAGTGAGGATACGAATGAGATACATTGAGCCAATGACAGCAGAGACAGAACCTGAACACTCATTAGATGAAATTGCATGGGCAATAAAGAACCCGAAGAATGGTAAATCACCTGGATGTGATGAGATACCAGCTGAACTAATTAAAGCAGTAAGAGAAGAAAGCATACAAATCTATCACGCATTATGTAAAAAGATATGGAAATATGGTATATGTCCAAAAGATTGGAAGAGAACTATCTTCATTCTAATACCAAAATAGGGCAACCTGAAATTATGCACCAACTATAGAACTGTTGCCCTGATCAGTCATGCAAATAAAATTCTACTAAAAATCATAATGGAGAGACTTCGTAAGAAAACCGAAGAAGAAATTAACGTGGTTCAAGCTGGATTTGGACAAGGAAGATGAACAAGAGATCACATTCTTAACATGCGGTTAATAATACAGAAGTGCATACAATTTAATGTAAACCTATTCTCATGTTTTGTGGATTATTCAAAAGCATTTGACTGTGTACAACATCAGAAAATTTGGGAAATCATGAGGAATATGGCTTTCCATCACATGTAATACAACTCATAAGAATGTTCTATCAAGACCAACAAGCAGCGGTTAGAATAGATGGCGAGACATCAGATTGGTTTGACATCAAGCAAGGAGTCCGTCAGGGATGTGTGCTGTCCCCCTATTTGTATAACCTGTACGCCGAAAATATAATGAGAACTGTAAGAGATGATATAAACAGGGAGCTATATGATGCCCTCAATATCGGTGGTAATGACATACCAGAGATTCGGTAAGCTGATGATACAGTAATGCTATCAACTACACAGAATGGTATAGAAAACTTAATAGCCTCAACCCAATTGAATAGTGAAAATCACAACTTATATCTTAAAATAGCAAAAACAAAGATAATGCATACAGATAAAACTACTATGGAGAAAGAAATATATGTTAATTAGGAAAAATTGAGGTGGTGGAAATTTTGAATATCTTGGATCATTGATTACCAACAACGGTGACACAATGAAAGAAAAAAATTGCTCTTCAAAGTCTATAACAGCTAAATAAATTATGGAGTGGGACAGACAGAACTACACACAAATAGATTTTTAAAAGCATGCACCTTTCCCATTGCAACATACGCCTGTCAGACCTGGATACTTACTAAACAAGCTGAACAGCGCATAAATGCCTTTGAATATAAATGTTATAGACCAGTTCTAAGAATATCTTGGGTAAAGAAAAGAACAAATGCAGCAATACTTCAAGAGCTGAATAGTGAAGAAGGTTTGCTAATAAATACGATAAAACAAAGAAAACTAAAATATTTTGGTCATTTGAAACGTCACGAAAGTTTGGAGAGAACAATAATGGAGGGGTATATGCCTGGGAAGAAAGGAAGAAGAAGGCCAAAGAGAAGATGGGTGCAGGATGTGGAGGGTGATCTCCAGATGGGTGTATTGGACGCGGTACATCTTGCTTATGATCGAGAGGTTTTCCAGGAAGGTTATTATGGGATTGGGGTTCTGCAAAGGACATGCTACCGAATGAATGAATGAATGACGTGAATGTAAAAAAAGCAAAGACAAAATAAGTAAGTAAAAAATAAAAACCTGCTTATAGGCCTGAGTATAAGGAGGAAACTGTCTCTCTCTCTCTCTCTCTCTCTCTCTCTCTCTCTCTCTCTCTCTCTCTCTCTCTCTCTCTCTCTACATATATATATATATATATATATATATATATATATATATATATATATATATATATATATATATATATGTGTGTGTGTGTGTGTGTGTGTGTCTTGCTTTCTCTTCCCCTCCCTCAGTGAACGGCGAGTGCATCTAATGTGGTACTAGCAGAAATATAATACATGTAGACCACACATGGATACACTGCGTGTAGGACAATCGTTAATATAACACATATAGGAGGTCAGCATGGCCGATACGAGCGCTTTTTCTTAAACATCCGGTGTGCTGATGCCGAGATCGCGGGTTTAACCAATACATCTGTCAGTTTGGACTAAAATGTTGACTTCTCGTCCTTGCCTTGGGGAAGTAAATTACAATGACCTCTGAATTCGGAGTGAGTTCGCCTGATGGCGAGGTACACCGGTAATGTTGAAAGATAGTCCATACACAATCCGCTAAAAGTAGTACCACGTGTATGGACTACGCTTAAGTTCAAAGGACGAAAGTTGTAAGTTCAAAACGAACCCCAAAACCAAAATATATGTAGATAGTTAGTTAGTTAGTCGCGGTTCCAACTTCACAGCAATGGGTCGTCCCCATATTGCTCCGTTCCTGAGCCAGTGAATATCACACAAAATGCTCCTCACTGCCCTATGTGAACAATACATTTAGAACTAGCAGTAATAGAATATAACAAATAAAACAACGATAATTCGCAGATATAACATAGCAACATACTTTATTGTGTTGAGGACTTTCAGAGTATAGGGCATTCATCATTATACAAGAACCAATATTCTGATTGCGCCCTATTAAAAGTCTGAGTAATCATCCTTTAATAATGTAGATACAACATAACCATAACAGCGCATTTTAAACAGTTCTTACAACATATTGGGATAAGAACCTTGAAAAGTGCGCATACAAGAATGCTGACTGTGCGGGATAAGATTGCTATATACAGGCACAGTAGTAAAAATACATGTAAATTATACAATAAAGACGGGTGTAATTAAACATGTGAAAGACATTTCAGTGCACGGATGGGCGACTTTCTTTCAGCTTGAGGGCAATTCACAACATAATAATAATGATAACACAATGGGTAGTTATAAAAATATATGTCAAGAACTTTGAACATAATAAAATATAGTCTTGCATTTACTGATTGTTTGTGATTTGATAGTAAGTTTTACGTGCGGCAGTTTGCCAGTGCTTTCTGAGCATCCGACACTCATAATATTGTGAATATCAGCTCAAAGCGATCTGCTACTAATTCGTCTGTGATTGACTTCGAACCCGGTATGTCGGGATTGTGAAATGTCATTACCTACCCATAAGCTACAGACGTTGGTGTTAGTTGCATATCCTTTACAGGACGTCGCACTCATATCGTTTTCATGAAAACCAGCGACAGACGGTCTGCTGCCAAATCATCCGCAGCTGTGTTTCGAAAGTGGTATGCGGGATTACGAACTGCGTCCGTAACTCCTTCACCACAGAGCCAATGTGTAGAGCATACACATCATGTAGTGAATGTTCCACGTTCAGATCTCCCAGGAAGAGCTACAGTGGCATAACGTTCAAACCAAACGGTACTGCGTGTTTATGTCGACTCAATGAGACTATGATTTTATCTAGGCAGTTTGGATATTCTTGCTGACTCCGTGCTGTGCATTCAACACTGGCGTCGACTGCTTTTTTTTTTTTTTTTTTTTGAGAGGTAGAACACGCTGTACATGTTGTTTTCTCATCATTGGTCTTCACTAGCCATGATACACAAACACACACCCGCACATGCACGCGCACTTGCACACACACACACACACACACACACACACACACACACACACACAAACACACACACACACACATACACGTATATCTTAAGAGTTAAACAGATACTTATTATACACATCAGAACATTTTAACTAATAAATTTCATATACTAAAAATATTTGTCCCAAAGCAGCTTGCTTCCTTCGATCTATGATGTGATAGGGGCATGAATGCACGTATGAATGGGGGGGGGGGGGGGGGGATATCTTTCCCTCACGTACCAGGCGACGAGCCCAGAAGTAGACTGCTCTTTCGACCATGCTCATGGGATTATCAGTGTACCTGTCTATCAACTTCACTAATGCACCCGCTAGTTAATTTATATCATCATTGTGTGCCATGCTGGTAAGCGTGGGCGGTCAGGTTTCACCATCTTACACTATCACCAGTGTCGTGGATCAGCTCTGTGTTCTTGTCTCAACTATGCCATATGGTAATGTCATGCAGATATTTACTTCTCTGCCTTCCTCTTGTACTTTCCTCTCAATCTTGCAAGTTGTCACTAAGTTCTCCAGCTTATTTCTTCTTATAACGTGCCCCCCCCCCCCCCCCCCCACAAAAAAAAAAAAAAAAAAAAAAAATTCGACTGTCTACGTCTAATTTCTCTAATCAGTTTGCGGTTTTAATTTATAGGCTGCAAGTAAAATATTCGCCAATATGCCTTAAGAATATAGAGTGCATGCTTCGGTCGAGACCCTTGTTTTATATGTTCATGTTGGCTCTATGTTGCTTGTGGAGGTTTACTTTATTTGTGACGTCTTTTGTCCTGTGTTCTTCTTCTTCTTCTTTCGTTCGCCTGAAATATGTTTATAACTGTAATGTTGTCTCTTGTATGAATCTAACAGTCTTTTTTAGTTCACTCAGCGGTCCATAGAGTTTATCTTCCACTGATGTCTCTCTAGGCCAGAAGGTTCGCCTGGATATGTTGTAGTTTGGGCAATCCTGGAGTATGTGCTCTGCTGTCAGCGACGCCAAACCACATGTGCACATGGCTGAGTCACCAATCTTGAATTTTGTATACATGTGTGTGCGTAATCTATTGTGTCCTGTTCTGAGGCGCAGAAGAATTACCTGTTCTGGTCTGTCCATAACGTGGTAGTCGTCTTGAGTAAGGTTTGGTGGCCTTCTGATTGATTTGATCATTCTTTTCTTTTAGTGTTATGTAATGGGCACATCAGGTTATTCTTTTGCTCTTTCCTTAGCCAATCGATCAGCTCTGTCGTTTCCGGGGACTCCACAGTGGGATGGTATCCACTGTATGTTGACCTTACGCTGACTGCTAAGTTAAGAAAGTAGTGTCCTTAGAATTGGCAATTTCCCAGACTTATCACGTGCAATTATATTTCTATCTTGTGTGTATGTTTATGTCACTGGACCACGATTCTGTGACAGAAAATGCAAAAATATAATTGCACGTGACAAGTCTACACATGCAGAATATGCCTCTATTACGGGATTTGCATCTGTCAATATCACCACAGGTTGTGTACCATGGCTGGTATTTTGTAATTTCTCTGTGGCTATCTTGTGTGTATGTTTATGTCACTGGACCACGATTCTGTGACAGAAAATGCAAAAATATAATTGCACGTGATAAGTCTACACATGCAGAATAACAAGTCATACTTGACAAGTCAATTGCTACACAAGAAAAACGAACAGATCATATACGATGTTCATTGATCAAATGTTCCACATTCGTACAATACCTGTGACAATGTGTTTTAAGTATTTCAGCCAGAGTATTATTCACTTCTTCACTTCATATGGTCTATAACTTCGCAGTATGTACCTGACGAGATGCAGCGAAATATACCAGACAATAAATCGTGCAACATATGGTTTGTGGCTACTGTACTTAAAATCACATATGACCAGTCGCATATTTTATGGTTTTTCCTTTAGGCGATTCACCACCGACTGTTCTAATAAATCACTTATAATACACATATGTCAAAGTGAAAAATAAAATACATTGATGGCTCAACCACATGGACTGGTTGGGGCAAGAAATCTGTGTCACGTAACGTTAGGTTACATGAGCTTATGATGAAAGCAGACGTGCATAGGTCTAGTTCTACACTTGTTAAGTGGGCTGTTTACATTTGTCAACACCAAATTTACTGACGTGATCTCAGTAAATGTTGCTGGAAAACAAAGGTCGGCCAAGACAGAACTTCATTACCATATAATTTATTATAATCTAAACCAGTAACTAATTTGTAATGGTCTCGATTTGTGACAATACGTTTACATCTGTTTAAGTTAAAATTTGTTTTCCGATGCGATTACAAAATGTCCACCTGTTTCAGCCTACTTTCTTTGTCTTGGTTGTAACTGAGGTGGTTCAAAACATGATTCTAGCATAGTGCTAGTAATATGCCTCATAACTCATCTGTTTTGTTGTAGTTTCTGTTGAGTACGAGGACCAATGGCGGACTGGGTCTACACAGTTTGGTTGTCAGGAGACAAAGATACTAAGAAATTATTAACAGATAAGACACTCTGTCTAATGTTTAAGGGGTGGGGAGAACTTCATCACGGACCCACAAGACCCTTTTGCCATCGGGGTAGCTAACACTCAGGCCAGAACGTCTCGATCCTAACTTGAAATGTGTAGGGAACTTATGTAATTGATGCCAATGTTTAGAGAAACCCGATGGTGTTGTTTCCTTAAGGTGGATCAGGCGACTAGCATTCTTGGTTAAAAACTAACAATTAAGAGGTACCTTGTTCACGCTGCAAAAGTTAAACATTCTAGGTAGTTTGAAACCGTAAACAGCAGGTAATTGTGTTCATTATCTATGCAAAATATCAAACTTAATAAATATACTGGCAATAAACCATTTTATATATGTCCCGGAGAAGGTTGGAATATGATATATTTTGAAACGGCCCTCGTGACACCACTCAGTGCTCCAACGACAATTTAGATTAGTGGCTTTCAGCTGGGAGGAGTTCTCCCCTCAGGAATTCTATGATATTTGTTGGAAAGGTGTGTGTGTATGTGTGTGTGTGTGTGTGTGTTGGATTGGGGGGGGGGAAGAGAAGAGAGGAGTGGGGGGGGGGAGTTGGAAGACCAGGCACACCCAAATTGCTGAAACATTGGCTTTTCTACAGAAATTAGTTTGGTAACTGTTGTCATATCATTGGGTCTGAGACCTGAAAGCAGTTTGTGAATCAGTTTGAAAAAAAAAAATAATAAGGACCCGTTGTACCCAAAGTCGGATTGGGTTTATCATTTTAGCCCAATACTTTTGATAGAACAATTTGCTCTCGAGGGTTGATGTAGTCAAAATATCTATCGCCGGCCGTCTTTACCTTCTAAGACATTTCCTGGTTCTCCGTGATACTGGTATGCGTGATGTGGGTCTAGTACCACATGCCCAATGTGGATTGAGGCGTGTAAACGAGTTCTAAGTGGAATAAGTGGAAAGCTAATACCAAAACCAAGATATGTAGATGACCCTGTCATCCTTTCAATTCGTGTAACATGTTTTGAAGAACTGTTGTTGTCTGCCAAGACACACAATCTTTCTGAAATTAAAATATAAAATGCAATTAAAAATAAAGAACACCAGCAAAACTGCATGCCAACAAAGTCACAATCACAATCAATAATGAAGAAATTGAAAATGTCCGGCACTTTGAATATCTGTACTACATAAACAGCAATAGTGGGTGCTGTTCTATAAGCAGATTCTCTATGGCAATGCGGGGGTTAAACAATGTTAACAAACTCTGGCACACCAGGCAACAAGTATATCTTTCTTATAGTGGATGTGAATCAAGGACCATTTCGAAATCATCAAAGAAGATAATTGGCTTTTTAAATTCATTGTCACACAACAGTTATTAGAATATCGTAGAGTATAAGAATAAAAACACTGACATTTTACAAGATCTGAACATCGAAGAAAACTGGCTCATAAACAGTTAGTTAGTTAGTTAGTTAGTCGCAGTTCCAACTTCACAGCAACGGGTCGTCCCCATTATGCTCCGTTCCTGTGCCAGTGAATATCACACAAAACGCTCCCAAGGAGTCTCGACAAACAACAGCCCGCACAAATACACTGTGCATAATGCTGCCACCAGAATGTCAACACACCAGTCCCCCACGAAACACCCAGTTCATCTCTGATGGAATCGGCTGTCATTTTCCTATCTGAATGTTTCCTAGATATTCACCCACACAGTCCACGAAAATACAGTTCATCGCTAATGGCAGTGGCAGTCAACCAGAAGCTCAGCAGCCACGCATTTCTGCTTAAGGCAAAAACTGGTCAACTCTGGTACATAGCCACCTGCCATCACTCCGAACATGCAGTCACGTTCCTAAACACCTCAGGTAGATTCAAAAGCATTTCACACGAAACTCACAGCTCACAGTGTCGCGCCACGCACTCACTCAGTAGCAGGGCGACGGAACCATCAAGCCTCCTTAGTCGCCTCTTACGACATGCATGGTAGGCAACAGTGTTGCTATTCTTTGCTTCCCTTATGGGCCCCGGCAACACACGGGATAAACAGTATCATGTCTAAGAGGCTGAAATACTTTGGCCATGTAAAACGTCACAGTGGTTTGAAACGATCATTGATGGAAAGCATGCTTCCTGACAGAAGAAGCTGTAATACTTTGGCCATGTTAAACGTCACAGTGGATTGAAACGATCATTGATGGAAAGCATGCTTCCTGACAGAAGAAGCAGGGGTCGACCATCAGGAAGATGAAAACAGAACACTGCATACAGTTTGGGCATAAGGGTGCACGATCTAGTAGAAATGGCTACAGATCGAGATGCTTTTCTTTTGCCATAATGAGACAGACATTCTGCAAAGGACCTGTTACATGATGATGATGATTAAATGTATGTAACTTAAATTCATATAATAATCTTGTGCAAAACATACACACGTCTGTCACCTAGCATCGTCGGAGTTGAAAATGTTTCTGACTGAACTAGGTACTCATGTCACATTTGTTTATTTGGCGTGAGAAACCACCGGCAGAAGCATACCTGTGTATAAATATCCACATGGTGAAACCGCAATGAAGAAATCGCAAGCTTCCGAGTGGCAGAAGTCTTTCTGTGGGAAAAGAATAATGGATAACACATAGCTCACCAGCATGTAAATATATCAACACACTGATCCCCACTGGTGACTCAGCGGTATGACCATATATCAGCATACTTATTCCCACTGGTGACTCAGCGGCATAACAATATATTAGCATATTGAACCCCTTGTCACTCAGCGGCATGACAATATATCAGCATACTGATCCCCACTGGTGACTCGGTGGCATGGCAATATATTAGCACACTGATCACCACTGGTGACTCAACAGCATGACAATATATCAACACACTCATCACCACCTGTGACTCAGTGGCATGACAATATATCAACACACTCATCACCACCTGTGACTCAGTGGCATGACAATATATCAACATGCTCATCCCCACCTGTGACTCAGTGGCATGACAATATATCAACATGCTCATCCCCACCTGTGACTCAGTGGCATGACAATATATTAGCATACTTATCACCACCTGTGACTCAGTGGCATGACAATATATCAACACACTCATCACCACCTGTGACTCAGTGGCATGACAATATATCAACACACTCATCACCACCTGTGACTCAGTGGCATGACAATATATCAACACACTCATCACCACCTGTGACTCAGTGGCATGACAATATATCAACACACTCATCACCACCTGTGACTCAGTGGCATGACAATATATCAACATGCTCATCCCCACCTGTGACTCAGCGGCATGACAATATATTAGCATACTTATCCCCACTTGTAACTAAGCGGCATGACAATATATTAACATACTTATTCCCACTTGTAACTAAGCAGCATGACAATATATTAACATACTTATCCCCACTGGTGACTCAGCGGCATGATATATATATTAACATACTTATTCCCACTTGTAACTAAGCAGCATGACAATATATTAACATACTTATTCCCACTTGTAACTAAGCAGCATGACAATATATTAACATACTTATTCCCACTTGTAACTAAGCAGCATGACAATATATAAACATACTTATCCCCACTGGTGACTCAGCGGCATGATATATATATTAACATACTTATTCCCACTTGTAACTAAGCAGCATGACAATATATTAACATACTTATTCCCACTTGTAACTAAGCAGCATGACAATATATTAACATACTTATTCCCACTTGTAACTAAGCAGCATGACAATATATAAACATACTTATCCCCACTGGTGACTCAGCGGCATGATATATATATTAACATACTTATTCCCACTTGTAACTAAGCAGCATGACAATATATTAACATACTTATTCCCACTTGTAACTAAGCAGCATGACAATATATTAACATACTTATTCCCACTTGTAACTAAGCAGCATGACAATATATTAACATACTTATTCCCACTTGTAACTAAGCAGCATGACAATATATTAACATACTTATTCCCACTTGTAACTAAGCAGCATGACAATATATTAACATACTTATTCCCACTTGTAACTAAGCAGCATGACAATATATTAACATACTTATTCCCACTTGTAACTAAGCAGCATGACAATATATTAACATACTTATTCCCACTTGTAACTAAGCAGCATGACAATATATTAACATACTTATTCCCACTTGTAACTAAGCAGCATGACAATATATAAACATACTTATCCCCACTGGTGACTCAGCGGCATGATATATATATTAACATACTTATTCCCACTTGTAACTAAGCAGCATGACAATATATTAACATACTTATTCCCACTTGTAACTAAGCAGCATGACAATATATTAACATACTTATTCCCACTTGTAACTAAGCAGCATGACAATATATTAACATACTTATTCCCACTTGTAACTAAGCAGCATGACAATATATTAGCACACTGATCACCACTGGTGACTCAGCGGCATATCAACATGCTCATCCCCACCTGTGACTCAGCGGCATGACAATATATCAACATGCTCATCCCCACCTGTGACTCAGCGGCATGACAATATATCAACATGCTCATCCCCACCTGTGACTCAGCGGCATGACAATATATCAACATGCTCATCCCCACCTGTGACTCAGCGGCATGACAATATATCAACATGCTCATCCCCACCTGTGACTCAGCGGCATGACAATATATCAACATGCTCATCCCCACCTGTGACTCAGCGGCATGACAATATATCAACATGCTCATCCCCACCTGTGACTCAGCGGCATGACAATATATCAACATGCTCATCCCCACCTGTGACTCAGCGGCATGACAATATATCAACATGCTCATCCCCACCCGTGACTCCGCGGCATGACAATATATCAACATGCTCATCCCCACCTGTGACTCAGCGGCATGACAATATATCAACATGCTCATCCCCACCCGTGACTCCGCGGCATGACAATATATCAACATGCTCATCCCCACCTGTGACTCAGCGGCATGACAATATATCAACATGCTCATCCCCACCGGTGACTCAGCGGCATGACAATATATCAACATGCTCATCCCCACCTGTGACTCAGCGGCATGACAATATATCAACATGCTCATCCCCACCTGTGACTCAGCGGCATGACAATATATCAACATGCTCATCCCCACCCGTGACTCAGCGGCATGACAATATATCAACATGCTCATCCCCACCTGTGACTCAGCGGCATGACAATATATCAACATGCTCATCCCCACCTGTGACTCAGCGGCATGACAATATATTAGCATACTTATTCCCACTTGTAACTAAGCGGCATGACAATATATCAACATGCTCATCCCCACCTGTGACTCAGCGGCATGACAATATATCAACATGCTCATCCCCACCCGTGACTCAGCGGCATGACAATATATTAACATACTTATTCCCACTTGTAACTAAGCGGCATGACAATATATAAACATACTTATCCCCACCGGTGACTCAGCGGCATGATATATATATATTAACATATTTATTCCCACCTATGAAACAGAAGTTTTCAACGCACGATGTGACGACTATCCTGAAACACTCAGGACATTTCCCTACCTTGCACCTTATGACCTTGCTCTTTTTATGTCGCCTCCAATCGATATTCAATGGACAGCGACTCAAGAATGCTTATAACGTTATATCCAATATGCCAATCCAGCTGAGGTTCAAAGAATGAGTTACAGAAATGTTTCCTTCAGCAGTATGGACTTTTGGCAACAGTGTGCAGAAGCCTCAATGAACTATTTGTAAAGAAGCATTGTGTGATTGGTTGTAATGTAATGATTTTTATTCAGTAAATACATTCCCGGAACCTGCTGTAACGGCCGTGTTTAATTACATTGAGTTAGCTACGTTTAGCAACCACTTCCATACTTCCATAAATTATTTGTGGTAAATAGATACAATTTGTAAGTTTTCTTTAAACAGCCAGAACGTGAGGATGCTGATTCTGCTGTGTTGTGTTCGTGACCTTGTTCGTCACATCTTTGACTTTGAGTGACTTTGCTAAATGTTATGATGTGTCAGTAATTAACCAGCCTTTTATTGTTTCGCAACATATATCTCCGGTCTCCGTGGCCAAAGGATTGCGAACCCGGTTCGTGAGCCGCTTACCAGGCGTTCAAAACGCAGCCGCGACCGGTTTATGCAGC
>OY992881.1:62909584-62917084 GCA_963921405.1 Cepaea hortensis
GTGTTAATCATCGGAAAATTTTCGTTAAAAACAAAGAATTAACGTCCAAGAAAATCGACTTCATTGCAGTCGGTTTTATCCAATGCAGCCCATTTACTCTCCTCAGGGCATATAGACGCTAAGACATGTTACGTATCTACAACCATTGTCCTATTGCTAAGACATTTTACGTAGTCTTAGACAATCTTACAGCTGTCTTCCTATTGCTAAGACATGTTACGCAGTTTTAGACTATCTTACAGCCATCTGCCATCTCATCATAAAGTGAGTAATGTTGCATTCAGTTGTCAATCCTGTGACTGTAACTCAGTATGTCCGGTGTCGACAAACATTTTTCACGGTTTGCTTTCCCTTGCCTTTGACTGTCGCCAGTCTACATAAATGAGGTGTGTGTCTCACTGTGTCTGGTCCCGTTACCTTGAGCTGTCCAACATGGGAGGCCCTACCAGCAGCTTCGCTACCGTCGACATAGCTCTCATCTCAGACAAATGCCCAAACCTCTCTATCACTTCAAGGTGAAGACAGCCGAGGAGCTACTGCCATCCTACAACCTTCATTCAGTCTTAAAATGCAAATTGAGTGTCGTTCAAGTGTCTATACAAGCCAATATCACTGTAAGCTTATGTAGACAACATTGTCTGTGACCGAGAATATTAATACTCTATCAGATAAAATAATTGTATGCATGAATGTACACGTATGTACCGATAATCTCTCGTGTCACTTGGGGGACACGGCCGTAATTAAGGGGGAAATGGAAATCACCCTTCGAGATACTTGAAGGCCCCAGATAACGTCAGGGTTAAGTTCTTTGAAAATGCAACGTTAAGTGAAACGACATATAGCGAAACACTATTTCCCATAGAATTAAATGAAATACAATGTATTGTGAACTACAGTAGTGTTTATTGTTATTTTTTTTTTTTTTTTGCATATCCTTTACAGGACATCGCTGTCAACACCAGCATCTTTCAGCTGTATGTTGATTTCTTGGCAAGATTACGCTCAGTAGTTTGCCATTGCTTTCTGAGCGGCCGGCTCACATACCCCGTAAGTTACCGATGCGATTCGAACCACTGCTGAATCTCACCGTCATCACATTACCCACGAGAGTATACGAGATTACGGAGAAATGTTATAATCTCTAAGCCACGAAGCCGGCGTTTATTGTGATGGTTGGTGATATTTATTGGCTAAATAGAGGTGGGCTGGAGGGAAGTGGTAGAGTTATTGGGACGTAGAGGGATTTAATTCTGCCTCTTCACCTGGGGATGAAACTGTAACCTCTTCCTGCCTCTTTTCCTGGCTCTTCTTTACTTGAACAAAAAATGTTTCTAATGCCTGCTGCACAGTAACCCTCCTCAATCATGGCCTTTAACTCTGCAGGGAAATGCTCTGTAGCCGCAGTATCGGTACTCGCCGCTTCACCTGTTGTCTGAAGGTTGTGCAGGTGTGAATGTTTCTTAAAAGCGCTCAAACCAACCAAACTATCATCAGCACTACTAGTACTGCTCTCACCCGCTTTCTTAGCTAGATCTTCATAGAGAGACTGCTATCTCTTGTATAACCATCTTGCTCACAGGTATATTCCGTTGGTTCTGGTCTTCAATCCAGACGGCCAATAGTGCTTCCATGTTCTACATAAGAATACTTCTGGTACGAGTGATCTTGGAAGCACTCAAAGGGGTTACGCTTTTAGCACCCTTTTTAATTTTGTCAGCACCTGCATGAATTGTCGCAGCCTCAAAAAGACGTTATGGCGAAACGTAGAGATGTAAAGTGAAGTTAGTCCCCTATGTGACAACGACGTTATAGCGAAACGACGTATACAGAAGCGACGTATAGCGGGGCCTTCCAGTAGCCAAAACAAAGACTGCCACCTCCCTAACGTATTCTGGGATCAAATCGCCCTATGCATTGTGTTAGTAGGGTTGTATAAGATCAGACATCCCGCCCGTAATACACATGATATGGGCGGGCACACTGTGTATAACAATCAACCTTTCAGACCCTATTTCAAAGGGAACAATAAGAGTGAAGCCTCGTATTTGTAGATCTTCCTACTCCGCATACCCCATGTGGCATATAGCAGGAACTATACCAACCCCTCCTCTCTCTCTCTCTCTCTCTCTCTCTCTCTCTCTCTCTCTCTCTCTCTCTCTCTCTCCTTTCTCATATATACCACACGCGTGTGTGTGTATACTATTGTATGAATGTTTGTTGATGTGTGTAGATATATGTATGTGCGCTCACACATATCAGTCCACCCAGACTTTAGGACTACCTTCGTACAAACATAAAGGAGCACAGAAAATGAGTTTTGTTAATATCACCATCATACTTAGGTGCACACTTCATTGTTCTTTAATATTCGTCCACTAGGGCCAACCCATTCACTGGCACCCACTCGTGCATGGTTAGTTGTTTTTCTCGTAGTCTTGCTACAAAGGTAACTCATTTCAATGTCAATGACCCAGGCATAAGTCATATATATATATATATATATATATATATATATATATATATATATATATATATATATATATATATATATATATATATATATATATATATATATATATAATACAATAGTATATTCAGGAGTGAGATGCTAGGCAAATAAGTTGACAGAGGAATACAATATTAAGGTATTAGACACATATAATCTTTCAAAATCTTTAGGCATTGCCGCCTATTTGACTGTAGTCTTAGGTGATCTCTCACCAATTCAAATTCCAGATCTACTCGGTCCCACTTCAGGCATTGGCTCCTATCTAACTTGATGTTCTTAGATCAGAGAGGCCTGTTCTTCCCGCTCTTCTTCTTTTATACTGACGCTGGAACCATTCCCAGGATTCCATGCGAGTCCTGTTGGTGCGCCCTCTGGCGGGTTCCAACACCATCATCATCCGCCTGGAACAGATAGAACAACAAACATCAACAACAAACATCAGAATACTAAGATCGTGCATGGTTCCTATAGCAACGTATGGATGCGAAACATAGATATTAACAAAACGACAGAACAGCAAGTACCTGTTTATATAGGTGGTTCAGAGGAGTATTAGCAATACATTGATGAAATGGCAATAAACAGATCTGTCCAACAAGAACACGTGCAACTTTTAGATCTATCAAACAAGAACACGCGCAACTAGCAGATCTGTCCAACAACAACACATGCCTATAACAGGTCTATTTAACAAGAACACGTGCAACTAACATTTGTCCAACAAGAAAACGTGCAACTAACAGATCTACCCAAAAAGAACAGGTGACACTGGCAGATCTGTCCAACAATAACAGGTGCCACTGACAGATCTAACCAACAAGAACACGTGCAACTAACAGATCTCTCCAACAAAATGGCAATATTAGTTATTAAGATGAAAGAAAAAAAAAACAATCAAAAGGAAAATGAAATAAACTGAACATTAAAAGAAATGAAAGTTTAGAATCAATAATTACAGAGGGAAGTGTACCTGGAAATTCGGAGAAAAGAAACACCCCATGCATATAATGTCAAGATGTGATAGACAATTTACACATGACAGCAACACAAACAGTTTATCCTGCTTATAACAGAGATACATGTCACCAGACTGTTAATGGGGGTACCTTCTGCAGAGGACAAGACACAGGATAAATATACCTCCGTAAACAACAACAAGACGTACTATACTTTAACACTTTACATCAAAGCAGCAAGGTCTCTCGTGCAATTGTCTTTACCGTTCTCCTATCCTTTAGGTTGTTGACCCTGAGAATTATAATGAGTTCATTCCCCAGCAATGACAGGATTAATGTGCTATAGAGCGGTCCGACTCTGTGGCTAATCCAGCTTCATAAAATAAACAGTGGGTAATTTGCATATTTTTCCGGGAATTTCTTGAAAAGGACATGCAACCAAGATGGAAAATTGTCATCCGACCTATCAAGACATGGCTTACATATGCAAATATGTGAAAAGAATACATTGTTGTACCTGTTAGGATTGTCTGTCCAGCATTTGTGTTTGAAATTACCGTTAAAAATATTCTGCATGGAAGAAATACTAATATTAATTATAGAGTTAAAACTGGAAGAGGAGTAGGAAAACAAAGAAGAAGAAGAAGAAGAAGAAGAAGAAGAAGAAGAAGAAGAAGAAGAAGAAGAAGAAGAAGAAGAAGAAGAAGAAGAAGTCACTACGTTCATTTTGTTCAAATAACATTCTTTTATATATGCGTCATATACCACCAAAGGAAGGACGATGATCAGAGTTACAACGAAAGCGATGGACAGAAATCAGCGGAGGAAAACTGTAGCCAGCCTTTAATATGAAGACGACACTTGACTTATAAGATGTTAGTAATGGAATATGACCGTTAGTAGCCCAGAATGTCTATACCATTAGCAAATATTATAACTCGACCCTTGAAGAGGACTTCGAGAAGAAGAGAATCCAACAACAATTCTTATACATCCGTAATCTGGTATATATGAAAATATTTGCCAACAGATTACGATGTTTAGCCAGCCTCACTATTGACTATTGCAGCATTGGTTGTTATTAAATATACATTCTTCTGTTGCTCAGGTGAAAAATGGATGTGCTAATGGAAAGACCATACACACAGACAGCAAGAATGGCGCTGCAAGGGACAATAAATCTTCCACAGAACAGGAGGTTGAGGTCAAGATAGAAGACGAAGATCCGTGGAAAGTTACAAGTGTTAACGTCAGCTACACTCCTTGGGATGGTAAGCTTGTGGTTATTAAGGATACAGTTTAGAGGGAAGTCAGAATGTCCACCTTACACATCACAGCACCATCAGGGGTATCTAATCAGACATCATTGCCACCTTCCAAGGTCTTTAATTACATATCATACCCACCTTCCAGGGTCTCTACCCAAACATCATTGTCACCTTCCAGGGTCTCTACCCAAACATCTTTGCCACCTTCCATGGTCTCTATTCATACATTCATAGTCACCTTACAGGGACTCTATTCATAAATTATAGCCCCGTTCAATGGTCTCTATTCATACACCATAGGCACCTTCCAGAGTCTCTATTCATTCACCATTATTACCTTTTAGGATTTCTATTAAAACTTCATAGCCACCTTCCAAGGTCTCTATTCATAAATCAAAGCCACCTTTCAGCGTCTCTATTCATACATTATTGCCACCTTCCAGGGTCTCTATTCATACATTGTAGCCACCTTCCAGGGTCTTCATGCATACATAAAAGCCACTATCCAGGGTCTCTATTCATACATGATCGCCACGTTCCAATGTCTCTTTTTACAAGTCAAAGTCTACTTTCATATTAGCCACTGCGTTAAAGAGGCGCCAAGCCTGATATATTTTGTTTCCCTTCGCTCTCTTTGAACTCAAGCGTAATCCAGACACGCACTACTACTTCTAGTGCACTGGACTGATTTTGCGTGTGGATTAGCTTTCCATATTACCGGCGACCCTCGACATCATGCGAACCCACTCCGACTTTAGAGGTACTTGTAATTTACGTCCCCAAGTCAAAGACGAGAGATCAACAGTTTAGTCCAACTGACCGGCTTAGCAGCCTAGTATTATTAAATGCATCTAACACCGTGTCAATATTTTCTGGGGGGACGAGGCAGCATATTGGATGGCTCGCTGGCCTGCTGGCCAGGTGGTTATGTGTTCGAATCCCTTTAGAGACAGGAACTATTTTTCAGTGACTTGGGCTTGCTTCCTGGTCGACCCAGTTCAAACAGAGTAAATGAAATAAAACAAAAAATGACTTTTTAGACACTTTAAGGCTATTTGGCATATGGTGCAGGACATATATTTGTATAGATCAATCTGCACTTGGTTATTGATGTGGTGAGTATCACGCCGTCTGCTTTTACTGCCCAAAACATTTTCTAGTACCCTTCTTGTAGGCCGGGACTACCAGAGAGCGCAGGTCACTTTTGAAAATGTGAGTCCATGGGGATTCTAAAACATGACCACCGGGCCGTCAAGTGAGGGGTCTATATACTAGGCTACCGTGGCTGCCTATAATTGTAAAAGGAAATTTTCTGTGAATGAAAGTCGGCCGGCGGATTACTTACCACACCATTCCTTGGGCTTCGATGGGTTTAATCACATGGGTCTAGTACCATACACCAAATAAGCCTGATGGCGTTAAAATCAGCCCTTTAATTTAATTGTTTTACAATTATCATTTGAGTATCAGCATTTAATCTGTTGTTTATGTTTTCCTTTTCCAGAGCTGTCTAGGAAGCAAAAAGTACTGCGCTTAATCAGCTACATTGTCAAGCTTATATTAGTTATCGGCTGTCTGTACATGTTCATTTGTTCCCTTGACTTCCTGAGTTCTGCCTTCAGACTGCTTGGGGGTAAGACTACTAGGTTATATCTGTCTGTCAAATTAACCTTATAGTGTTAGATTTATTACATGTGTTTCCTTTTACTCATATAGTGATAGTCCGTTTGTTATATATGTATATACAACTATTTATACCACTTTGATAGACGTCTGTTTGTTATGCATGTATATAAAACAATTTATACCACTTTGATAGATGTCTGTGTCTTTTTGTTACATCTGTATATACAGCTATATATACTACTTGGATAGATGTCTGTGTCTGTTTGTTATATCTGTATATACAACTATTTATACCACTATTATAGATGTCTGTGTCTATTTGTTATATCTGTATATACAACTATTTATACTACATTGGCAGATATCTGTGTCTGTTTGTTATATCTGTATATACAACTATTTATACCACTTTGATAGACGTGTTTGTCTGTTAGTTATATCTGTATATACAACTATTTACACCATTTTGATAGATATCTGTTTCTGTTTGTTACATCTGTATATACAACTACTTATACCACTTTGATAGACGTGTTTGTCTGTTTGTTATATCTGTATATTCAGCTAATGAAGCTACTTTGATAGACGTGTGTGTCTGTTATATATGTCTGTTCCACTAATAAAGCAACAGTTGTAGATGTATGTGTATGTGTTATCTATATCTATAAAAAAGGATGTATGTATGTATGTGTGTATGTGTGTGTGTGGGTATGTATGTCCGTTCTTTATGCGTTCGCGAACGGTCCATCCGATTAAGATGAAATTTTCTACACGTCTACTTTTCATTCCTGTGCAACCAACTGTTATAGTTTTTTTAGTGTACTATCATCTATTTACTTACTAAAATTTAATTTTGTAATTACATGACTCAACGTAAGAAAAAATAAAACAAGGGACATAACTTTTAGTAGCATTGCTATATCTTAAGTTAAGTCCCCTGGCTATAGATAGATAGATATATAGATAGATAGATAGATAGATAGATAGATAGATAGATAGATAGATAGATAGATAGATAGATAGATAGATAGATAGATACATACATACATACATACATACATACATACATACATACATACATACATACATGCATACATACATACATACATAGATACATAGATAGACAGACAGACAGACA
>OY992881.1:62922084-62972084 GCA_963921405.1 Cepaea hortensis
TTATTTAAGTGATCTGGGCATTTGATAATCTAGATAGAAACACGCTGTGGGAAATCCTTAAATAATATAGAGTGAGAACATATCTAACAAACCTGTGTAGAAGCGTACATAACAACAGTGAATGCGCGGTAAGAATAAACGGAGGACCCTCTGAACCCTTCACCATAAGATCTGGAGTACAAAGTTGTATCCTGTTCCCTCCTCTTGTTCATAACCTAAATAGGCAGAATATGTAAAGAAACCAGCCACATAGAGACTGCAACAACACCGCTTGAAGAAAAAGAACACACACACACACAAGATGGACCAAAAGCAAATTACACCATTAAAGAACTCCTATTTGCGGACGATCAAGCACTGATAGCAAAATCAAAAGCAGAATATCCACAGAAGTCCACATAAATAGTCTAAATGAAGTGTGCATGAAACATAACATGAAAATGAGCATCAGTAAAACAGAGGTAATGACTATAACCAAAGAAAAAAAACAAAGGATTCAAGTATAATGTCATCAAATAGCAAATCAGAAGACTAGATCGAAAACAGATGCAATAAGGCACACCAACTCAATGAACAAATGGCACCAATACTAAAGAACAAACACGTATCACCACACCCCAAAAAAAAAAAAAAAAATCATTCAAAAACACAATCTTCCTATCAACGGTATGCAACCAATGCCAAACATGGATAATGGTATAAAAAGAAAAAAGACAAATAACAAAAACGGACATGAGATTCCTGAGAAGAATACTCAATGTATTAAGAAGAGAGAAAATCATAAACGATGAAACCAGTACTCAAGTAGGGGTTATAGCTGCTCTAGATTTCGTTTGAAAACAGCAAGTTTAAATGGTTCGAACATATAACTAGGCTACCAGCTAACAGTATACAACAACAAGCAATGATGTACAGACCACATGGAACCATAAGAAGAGACTGACTATGTACACGATGGACAGGGGAATAACAAAGTCCATGGAAATCTTGATATACGTGACCCATGAACGGGCACTCTTCCGCTGTTTATGCATCAACTCGACACAGCAAGGTACAAGAGGAACAAGGTGAGATGATGAGATCTGTGCTGAAAAAAGTCGCCCCAGTCTAAAATGGGTACCAGAAAATTTCTTGGCAAGTAAATGCGACCGGCTTGATATTGATCACATCACTGTCATCGCTCTAAAATATAAGACTAGCACTATATACCCAATACGCCTCATGGCGTGTAAAGGGATACTTTACTATACTTTCTTTCAAACTATGTTGTATTAAAATATAATTTGGAAGAGCTCACGGTTCCACAGGGGCAAGAGCTGCCCCATGAAGTTCCAAGTCACTGTGTGTCATTTAGATTACAGTCTCTGTGTATGGCCTTGACTAGATCAAGTTCATTTTACTACAATTTAGATACACACAATTAATCCTTTTCATGACATGTTATAATATCATATCAAGTTACAATCAGCAAACATAATTTACTCTTTGAACAGTTCTGGACATCAAATCAGCCATACCTATTCTAATGGGAGCTAACATTGGTACTTCTGTGACCAATACCATTGTGGCACTGGGCCAGATGAGCGACAAGGGAGAGTTCCGGAGAGCCTTTGCTGGGGCTACAGTACACGATATGTTCAACTGGTTGACTGTGATCATTCTGCTGCCGCTTGAGGTGGTCACGGGTAAGTGATAGTCACTATTATGTGAAGTCCTTTCCGTTAAGTACATCGCTATCACGTTTGATGCAAGCATAATGGTATGGACGCAAGAAAAGAAGAAGAAGAAGAAGAAGAAGAAGAAGAAGAAGAAGAAGAAGAAGAAGAAAAAGAAGAAGAAGAATTGAAACACGCCTATATGTGTATATTTACCAGCATATTTACTTTAAGCATAAATTGGCAACATATTCTTCATTAGTGCATGAGTTTTGAGTCCAATGTCTAGAAATCATTGCATGTGTACATTACCTCCTGCCGCCGCCCTACAACAACAACCGCTAGCATCTTTAGTGATCATATTGTGGCTCACGCCATAGATTATACACCATTGTAACTATTTTCTTTGACGAATATACACCATTTTAAAAGACAACAACTAATTTTAAACAGATAAGTCACAAACAAGATGTTTCAAGAATTTATTGCCTGGTATATTTCGCTGCATCACGCCAGGTGCATGCTGCAGAGTTACATATCATATGAAGTGAATAAATGAATTATACTTTCAAAACAATGTTTTCCAGGGTCCGTACTAAGCCCCGTTTGTACTGGACAGGTGCGAAGCTCTGAAAATTTAAATATTGGCCAGTCCATGTTTCTTTGAATTGTGCCTGTATTTACCAATTTACATGCAGATGCGAGGCCATCTACATAGGCAGAACTGAGCGAAAGTTACATTGCAGGGTTTCGGAACATATTCCGAATTGGGTGGACAAGATACTACACACAGGAGATAATAGCCTACGCAGGCCGACACACCGGAACAATCCGGCTTCATCGGTCGGGAGACATGTGCTCGAGAGCCGTCACGTGGTTGAAAGAGACAGTGCCTTCCGTGTGTTGTTCAACACACAAAGTAGTCGATTGTTAAAGTTTGCTGAAGCTATAATAATCAACCTTCGTAAGCCGTCCTTGTGCAAGCAGAAAGACATGTTAGTCAGTTTAAAATTACCGTGGTAGACAATCGACATTACTGTGCGAACATGTGTATATTTCAGTTTGAAGGATTTATCAAATTAATTCACGTAAGTTGTGTGATTTCTGCAGTATGTACCTGACGAGATGCAGCGAAATATGCCAAGCAATAAATCGTGCAATCTATTGTTTGTGTCTTCGTTATTCGAATTATACTTTGGCAGAAATACTTAAAACACACAGTCACTGATATTGCGGCTTCTGAATGCACATTATACCATGATAACCACAACTTTGTTGTGATATTTCTTATTTGGTTATTGCGATAAGAAAAATGCACTTATGGATTTTCCATGTACAAATAAATAATCATGACCTTATACAAATTAAAACGGCTTACCAATTCAGTGGTCTGGGTTCAAATCTCAGCAGCGACATGATTCGTTTCTACTAACCTGTCCAGGTTTGGTGTCCACCCATCTTCATGAAATGAATACCTGATAATGTTCTGATGTTTATGGGAATTGTCTGAGAAGGAAATGTGGCGAGGAAGAACACTGACCACCTCCACCTCATTATAGTGTGACCTAGTATATGCGAAGGCATAACTCTTCACAGCTTAACTGTAGTATCTATCGTGTTACTATGTTAGTTTATTACCTTACAAAGAAATTGGCCCATGTTAAATTCCTGGTCCACGCAAAATTTCCATACATCTCTGTAGTAAATTCATCTTCTTAAGATAGACACTGTTTAATTTTAAGAACTTTCTGGAAATTATCTGGAATGGAAAGACAAAACTGGTTAGCCACCTCATTATGTTATGAGCTAGTATATGTGTCAGTCAACACTTCACACTCGGGCAGTCTTATGTGATATATGATTACCTTTACCGTTATTAAAGACATTTCGACCTAATATTAAAAAAAACAGGTGCATATCCTATACAGGACGTCGCAGTCACCCTCATCATTTTCTTTACTGTGTGTCATTTCTTGACAAGGTTACGTTCACTAGCTTGCCATTACTTTCAGAACGACCGGCACTTATACCTTTTGACCTAATATATTATATTAGAAATAACAACATATTTTCAGTAACAAATAAACATCATGTCTGTTGACCAGGTTTGACTTTGTCTACAGGTTACCTGTTTCACTTGACAGAAGCTATTGTTAACTCTCTACCCTTGAAACAAAACCAGGGAGCAAATCAAGAAATGTTGAAAGTTATAACTACACCATTTACAGATAAAATAATTCGGGTAAGTAAATCGAGTCAGCTGGTCTACGTGGCTAATTGCTTGCGGACGTGATTTGTAAGCCCGTTTACCGGCGTTCGAAACACAGCTGCGACCGATTTGGCAGCAGACCGCATTGCGCTGGGTTTTAACGTGCTGTAACGTGTTTTAACGTGTAGGGGAGCCGGTCGTTCAGAAAGCAATGGCAAACTACTGAGCGTAAACTTGCCAAGACATCAACAACAGCAGTAAAATGCTGGTGTTGACAACGATGTCCTGTAAATAGGATATGGAGAAAAAAATCGAGTCAAGGTGGAGCAGTGGCTAGCAGACTTGCCAGTCGGCCATATTGTCTTAGGTTTACAAGGGATATCAGTCCATGCCCAAGCTTCTGTCTTTCGGATAAATAAAAAGTTAGTTGCATGTCCTTTACATGACGTTGCAATCAACCCCAGCATTTACTGGCTGTTTGTGATTTTGTAATCAAATTTACTACCAGTAGTTTGCAGGCAGCGGTCTCCCTGGCCTAGGCGTTAACGTCTTTATCCGTAATCCCGTATATTCTCGTGAGTAACGCAGCTGCGCGAGAATCGGCAGCTGTTCGCGCAACGCTGGTAACTTATGGGGGTTTGTGAGCCGGTCGTTCAGAAAGCAATATCAAACTACTGAGCGTAATCTTGCCTAGTACATCAACAGCAGCTGAAAAATGCTGGTGTTGACTGCAACGTCCTGTAAGGGATATGCAACATAGCAACAACAACAACAACAACAACAAAAAGCTTGGAGTCTTTTCTGAACGGCTGACGCTCATACACTTGAAATCAACGAAATCGGTCTGACCCCAAATAGACGCGGCTGACTGCTAACCCTCGACCCGGTTTGTCACAGCGGTTTATAGAGAATTCTTCTTCTTCTTCTTCTTCTTCTTCTTCTTCTTCTTCTTCTTCTTCTTCTTCTTCTTCTTCTTCTTCTTCTTCTTCTTCTTCTTCTTCTTCTTCTTCTTCTTCTTCTTCTTCTTCTTCTTCTTCTTCTTCTTCTTCTTCTTCTACTTCAGCGTTCCGAGCCATTGAGGTTCTTTGCTGCAGATACAATCCGTCTCCATTCGTCTCTCTGGTGGACCTTCTCTTGCCAGTCGTTGATTCCAAGTGCTTGTAGGTCTGTATATATATTATCTCGCCACCATCTTCTTGGTCTACCTCGGGGTCTACGGTCATTTATTTTCTGAGTGTAAGCGAGTTTTGTTTCCCTTTTATCTTCCATTCTTTCTATATGCCCCAGCCATTGTAGTCTATTAGCCTTCATGATACCAGTGATTAGCGGGGACTTAAACAGATCATAAATGTCTTAAGAGATAGAGAATTATAGAGCGGTTTATAGAGAATAATATAGTATTATGGAACGGTTATAGAGAATTATAGAGCGGTTTATAGCGAATTATAGAGCAATTTATAGAGAACAGTAATAAAGGCCTGGTTTCTGGAAGACGAAGCTGAGAAGCTGAGTATCACGACAATGGACACGTGACGTGCAAGACAACATCGCCAAAACAGTGACGTCATAATGACGGTTTACAGATGGCTAACCCACTTTTGAAAAGCAGTGATATTGAAGTCAGTGGTGACTTCATCGAAAAATGACACATTTCTTATTTACTTTTTCAGAATATATTCCAAAACACACACACACACACACACACACACACACATACACACGCACACGCACACGCACACGCACACGCACACACACAACACACACACACACACACACACACAAGGTTTTCATTTGAAACCCCTCATATTAAGCAATATTTTATAAACCTTATTGTATTCTTTATGTGTTAAGTGCAAACCGCGTCATCTTGGAATAAAGCTAATAGTGTCTGACATAGTGGGACACGTGATAACGCTTGAGATGTGTAGAAAGACAGACAGACAGACACACACACACACAGACAGACACACAGACAGACACACAGACAGACAGACAGACAGACAGATCCCCGCCAGGAACTGGGCGAAGCCGGGCCGGGTCAGCTAGTATTTTATAAACCTTATTGTATTCTTTATGTGTTAAGTGAAAACCGCGTCATCTTGGAATAGAGCTAATAGTGTCTGACATAGTGGGACCCGTGATAACGCTTGAGATCTGTGTTTCCATCCATCCATCATGTGCCATTCCGGAAAGCGTAGGCGGTCATGACTCACCATTTCACTCGATCACCAGAGTCGTGGATCAGCTCAATGTTCCTGTCTCGACCATGCCACGTGGCCAAGCCATCCAGGTATTTACTTTTCGGTCTTCCCCTTGGTCTCTTCCCTTCGATCATACCAGTTTTCACCAAGTTCTCCAATTCATTTCTTCTCATAACATGTCCATAGATTTTTCACTACCTCTAATTTCTCTAATCAATTTACGATTTTCAATTGTTTCATGTAGTACTTAATCCACGGATTACATCAGACACGTTAGAATTAATAAAACAACGAAGGGAACTGAAACAGAAAGGAGGTGAATCCGATAACAGCAGGATGAAGTATAAATCTTTAACTCGAGAAATAAGAAAGAACACAAGAAAGGACAAAAATCAATATGTACAAGATTGCTGTACCAGAATAGAGCAATATCATAAGACTGGAAGAGATTACGAAATGTTCAAAGAAATGTTCAACCTCAACTGAATGTTTTCTGTGACAAGATGGGAAATACCTTAACTGGATCTAGACAAATTCTTGAAAGATGGCAGGAGTACTGCAGTGGAATGTATGATATGAGTGACAGTAAGGATGTGAATGAGATACATGAGCCAATGACAGCAGAGATAGAACCTGAACCCTCATTAGATGAAATTGCATGGGCAATAAAGAACCTGAAGAATGTTAAATCACCTGGATGTGATGAGATACCAGCTGAACTAATTAAAGCGGGAGGGGAAGAAAGCATACAAATCTATCACGCATTATGTAACAAAGTATGAAAATATGGTATATCGCCAAAAGATTGGGGAAGAACTAACTATCTTCATTCCAATACCAGAAAAGGGCAACCTGAAATTATGCGCCAACTATAGAACTGTTGCCCTGATCAGTCATGCAAGTAAAATTCTACTGAAAATCATAATGGGAAGACTTCGTAAGAAAATGGAAGAAGACATTAACGTGGTTCAAGCTGGATTTAGACAAGGAAGAGGAACAAGAGATCACATTTTCAATATGCGTTTAATAATAGAGAAGTGCAGAGAATTTAATGTAAACCTATTCTCATGTTTCGTGGATTATTCAAAGGCATTTGACTTTGTACAACATCAGAATCTTTCGGAAATCATGAGGAATATGGGCTTTCCACCAGATGTAAATCAACTCATAAGAATGCTCTGTCTAGACCAACAAGCAGCGGTTAGAATAGATGGCAAGACATCAGATTGGTTTGACATCAAGCAAGGAGTCCATCAGGGCTGTGTGCTGTCCCCCTATTTGTTTAACCGGTATGCCGAAAATATAATGAGAAATGCAAGAGATGATATAAACAGGGAGCTATATGATGCCCTAAATATCGGTGGTCATGACATACCAGAGATTCGGTATGCTGATGATACAGTATTTCTATCCACAACACAGAATGGTATAGAAAACCTAATAGCCTCAACCCAGTTGAATAGTGAAAATCACAACTTATATCTTAACATAGCAAAAACAAAGATAATGCATACGGATAAAACTATTATGGAGAAAGAGATATATGTTAATGAGGAAAAATTGGAGGTGGTGGAAAATTTTGAATATCTTCTGTCATTGATTGCCAACAACGGTGACATAATGAAAGAAATTAAACGACGACTATCAGTTGCTCTTCAAAGATTAATACAACTGAATAAATTATGGAGTGGGACAGATAGAACTACACAAATTAGAGTTTTAAGAGCATGCATCTTTCCCATTGGATCGTATGCCTGCGAGACCTGGACACTTACTAAACAAGCTGAACAGCGCATAAATGCCTTTTAATATAAATGTTATAGACGAGTTCTAAGAATATCTTGGGCAAAGAAAAGAACAAATGCAGACAAAGAAAATTGGAATATTTTGATCACTTGAAACGTCACCAAAGTTCGGTGAGAACAATAATTACATGGCCAAAGGCTTGTGAACGCGGTTCGTGAGCCGGGTACCAGGTGTTCGAATCTCAGTCGCGACCGATTTGTGCAGCACACCGTGTCGCGTTGTATTGTAACGTGCTGGTATGGGAGCCGGTCGTTCAGAAAGCAATGGCAAACTAGTTTACGTAAAAACTTGCCTAGTACATCAACAGCAGCTGAAAAATGCTGGTGTTGACTGCAATGTCCTGGAAGGGATATGCAACATTTAAGAAAAATGCCTGGGAAGAGAGGAAGCGGAAGGCGAAAGAGAAGATGGGTGCAGGATGTGGCGGATGATCTCCAGATGGGTGTATCGGACGTGGGACATCTTGCTTATGATCGAGAGGTTTTCCGGAAGTTTGTTTTGAGAGCGATGTTCTGCAAAGGACATGCTACTGAATGAATGAATGAATGAATGAATGAATGAATGAATGAGTACTTGATCATTTGTTTTCTGTCTGTCCATAGAATTCTTTGCATTCTCCTCAGAAACCACATTCTACAGCCATCAGTTGTTTTCCCGCTTGACTGCTTATTGTCCAAGTTTCACATCCATACAAAAGTATAGGCTCTATGTAGCACCACAACACTCTTTTTTCGTCTCAGTTGACATTATTTTATTGGTCAGTATGTTTTTCATCTTGCTAAAGGCTACTTTCGCCATGGCGATTCTTGTACTGATCTCTTCAAGGCATCTCCCATAAGATGTTATGACTATTCCGAGATAATTGTATCGACCACTTGATGAAAAATATTCCCATTTACTTGTATATTACATTGTGGTGCTTCTTTCTTCCTAGTTACGACCATAATCTGTGACTTTTTACAATTTAATACTAACCCCAGTTGTTCACTGTGTGCAACAACCGCATCTACTAATTGTTGCAGATTCTGCTCATTGTCTGCAATGTGTGTTTATCGTAGGTGAAACAGATATAGTGTCTAGGACGAATGTTGCAAATAACACGGACTACAAGAGTAACTAACAACCAATGCCTGGTAATGGCTAACGAAAGTAGAACATCGTATTCAACAATAAAGAAGAGAGCTGATTCGAATTTTTAAAACGTACCTGGGCTCACAGGTTGATTCAGCCTGAAATGAGTACCAGGAAATGCCTGAGGGTGTAAAGGCGACAGGCGTGCTATGGACCGTGGAGTGCCTATTGATCTATGCAAATATGGTCTAGCACCATATGCTTAAGTGTTTTGGTGTGTAAATGGATCCTTTATTTACTGACTCATACAAAAAAGAGACAAGTAACGGAAATAATGTAACGAGAAGCGAAAAAGTGGAAAACATCGTGACCAATGGAAAGATCAGAGGTAGCAGAGGCAGAGGCGTACCGAGAGAAATCATGCCGGGTGGCATTACGTATTTTTATGTACGTCTTTTTCTGTCTGCATCCAACTAGACAGAAAATGCAGACAAGAAAATCCGGCTATTCTGAAGGCGGAAGTACATGCATGATTTTCGAGAATTCGTTAGATGGTGATGCTGTCATTTACACAGACGAGTCGTTCGTCCGACATATGAGAAGCTCAAGGGCCTTTACGGCTCAGGCCGGAGGGATAATTATGAAGGAGGACTCTGGTGCTTTCCTTGAGACCACAAGTAGCCTGACTATGGAAGTCATGGCAGTAAATAAAGCAATAACATGGCTCGAGACACAGACATTCACTAAGGCATGTTTCCACAGCGATTCAATGAGCATGCTCAAGAGGATAGAGATGGGATGGATAGAAGAGAGTGGTTGATGTCTCTTGAGCGGTCTCGGCTGGCAAAGATTAGTTTCATCTTCGTGCCAAGCCATGCAGGAGTACAAGGAAATGAGCGGGCTGACAAGTTCGCAGGTAAGGCTACTGTGGAGGGCGGAAGCGCCATGGCCCAGGCTGACACTCTGAATGCTCTACGAGAAATAAGACT
Organism: Cepaea hortensis; assembly: GCA_963921405.1. Taxonomy (NCBI): domain Eukaryota; kingdom Metazoa; phylum Mollusca; class Gastropoda; order Stylommatophora; family Helicidae; genus Cepaea; species Cepaea hortensis. Next base: position 62,932,016 of record OY992881.1, read on the forward strand.
TTTGCGAGAACCAAGTTATGACTGTGAATCTACAACTATGGTCAGACTGCGAGAACAGCAAATTAAAATATGTGTGACCAAACAAAAACACTACGCAGGAAGCCAAAGAAGATTGATACACCAACACAGAACTAGTGTCGTTAGCAGCTACACGCTGTGGGATTTGCTGATGAGATAGTCCGAGCACTTATGGACTGAATGGTTCAATTCGCAATGAGGATGATCTGTCGGCTAACTAACTAATTAACTATGCCGGGTGGCCTAAGACGGCGGGATGGAGTAATAAAATAAATAGAACTGACCAACACTCAAGATGTGTGGAGATACATGAATGTCTAATCCTTCTGGTAGGGTACGTGATAATGATGGTAATAGTGTTTTCATGTTATTTGTCTGACTGTATACTCCTCCATCTAATTACCAGTTAAGTAAGGACGCCATCACCAACATTGCCCAAGGTTCCACCACTGAGAACGAAGGTGACCATGCTATCATGCTTCTGTGCTGCGACAAGAAGCCGCCTCCTGTATGTTGTAAAGACAAGTTAAAGAAACTGGATTTTGTCCAGACTGGAGTCAACTACACAGATCAGCACAAGCAGGACGTGTGTAACGAGGCAAGTTATCTTTGTTCGCTGGTGTAAAGTTAGAGGACATATTTTAGGCATGCAGGCGCGATCTTCACCATCATTTTCATCAACATCATAATAATCATCACACTATCATCAAATGTAGAGAGTGAACTTGTTTTTACGTAGTCGCACTAAAGCAGCGTGTAAATAGACACATAACAACTGTGTGTGTGTATATTCACGGAAACTGTGTACACAGACCAATGGAAACAGACTAAACGATGCAGCGTGTACACATAGAATAGAAGTTTTTTTTTTGGTCCATATCCTTTACAGGACATCGCTGTCAACATCAGCATCTTTCAGCTGTATGTTTATTTCTTGGCAAGATTACGCTCAGTAGTTTGCCATTGTTTTCTGAGCGGCCGGCTCAGTTATCCCGCAAGTCACCAGCGGGGATCGAACCGCTCCCAGCTCTCGCCCCGCTACGAGACTCTGCATGATAAACGGGATTACAGAGAAAGTGGTGTAACTCCTCGGCCAGAGAGACCGGCACTAATAGAAGTAGTATAAGCAAAATGATGGAAGCAGCGTGTGCACAGACTAATAGAAACTGTTTGTTCGCAGACTAACAAATGCAGTGTGTATAGCGATTAATGGAGGAAGTTTCAACATTGGATTAATTGTAGCGCGTGTACACAGAAGAATGAAAGCAGCAAGTAAACAGAATAATGTAAACAATGTAAAAACAGACTAAAAGATGCAGTGTGTACACAGATTAATGAAGCAATTGGGAACACAGACTAATGGCCATGGAAGAGTGAAAGTCAAGCTGATACTTCTCGAACCCTACTTATTTTCTTTATTTCTATGAGTGATAATGAATATTTATATTTGATGCTTGATCGCAGATGACAACCACAGCACACTGTTTTTCATCCATTAGAAATCACTAACGTACGCATGATCATCATCATCATATTAGTATCATCACCCGTTGTGGTCCACTCCAAACAGCGAATCATTTTGGGGTTTCATTTCCGTTCCGTTGACGTTAAAGGTCCTTAACAATTATTGTTCGACCTGGAAACACATATCTTGAAATCTGTAGCAAGCACATTCATGCCAGAAACATCACCGTAGTGTATGTTTGGTAGGAATGAAAAGAGAGTTGGTGAAAGAAATAAAACAGAAGCAAGTGAAATATTTTGGGCACGTTAAAATATATAACAGTCTAATAAACCCCATATTGGAGGATAAGTTGAAGGCAAGCGAGCAAGAGGTAGACAGTGATACAAGTGGGAAGATAACATCAAGAGATGGACGAACAGCAATCTGACAGACTGTACTGTCAGCGCGAGAGACATACCGTGTTGAAGATCCATTGTAGCTAACCTTCATTGTGGAGATGGCACCTGATTCATTGATTGAATTTTGATACTTTGTTTTCGCACATCCTTTACAGGACATTGCAGTCAACACCAGCATGTTTCAGCTGCTGATGATGTCCTGGCAGGTTTTACGTTCAGTTGTTTGCCGTTGCTTTCTGAACGACCGGCTCACATCCCCCTGTATGTTACCAACGCGACGTGGTCTGCTGCCGAATCTCGCGCAGCTGTGTCTCGAACGAGAGTATACGGGATTACGAACAACCTCCTTAACGCCTATGCCAGAGAGACCAGCAATTTTGATACTATATTTCTATAAATACAAATACAACAATATTCAGTCGATCTTATTTAGTTTAGTTTAGTTTAGTGTAATCGACGGATCAACATCACGGCACACAGGTGTAACCCATAAGAGCTACGTTCTGCTCCTAACTCAAGCCTGAGCCCGGAGAACCTCAGCACAATGCACGAACTCCGTAGCACCGGGGAGGATCCTGAAATATACTGGGTAGATTTTTAACTCGAAATTTTGCTCTTTTTCGATTTCCAACTGCCAAAGGATTTTCACAACAATACACTCGGGCGTCCGATCTCACTACCCAGAGACCAGGGGAAATTTTGTTTACTAGAAGTCCACGTGATAAAAAATGGGTCCTCACCAGGGCTTGAACCCGTTACCTCCAGCACTCGAGGCGGACACCATACCTCGAGACCACTCAGCCCCCTCCCCACCCCACCCCTCTTCCCTAACTCAGTCTATCTTGACTAATGGGAAGTATGATGGAGTACAGGGCCCACTCTGCAGCTATCATAAGTAAGCAAAAGACCCTTTCACATATCTTGAAGCGTTTGGGGTATATTCTTTCTATGCAACAATTAACAATATCACACCGGTCGTCTTTACTTCCCAGAACATTTCCTGAAACCCATTTTAGGCTGGGTTGAACTGGGATGCCAGGTCAATTAAAAAAAACATCCCTGTCGAAGGCCATTCGAATACATGCCCATCGTACCCTCAGTCAAGCGTGTTTCTAATGTGCTATCGTGATTTCTATTCTAAAACTAAGCCTCAGAATAAAGAAAAAGAAAGATGAAATTATAGATATGTAAGAAAACAAAGCTGTTACACCAGACCTGAGACCGTTGCCAGCAAATATATAATAATAACAAAAACAAAAGTTAGTTTTCTGTCCTTTACGTCGCAATCTATCCCGATACTTTTTTTTTAAATTTTGCTATTTGTGATTTAATAGGCGGTTTTTACGTTCAGTAGATTTTCTTTGCTTTCTGAACAACCGACGCCTAATACCATCGAAATCAACGCAAAACGTCCTGCTTCCAAATCACATGCACGCTGATTTCGAACACTTGACTCATATGACGCGTAATTCTAACACGTGTACACTGCCTCTAGCCCACAGCACCAGCTAACAATGGCACTAACGTTAATCATAACAGTAACAACTAGAGGAGCGGCTGGCCGGGTGGCTAAGAACGTCGGGTTCTCACTCGGGAGACCCAGGTTCAAATCCTCGGTTAGGTGTGGATTTTGTTTTTCTGTCGGGGGCAAAAAGAAAATCTAACTTTGCGCAGTTCGCGGCAAGTGCACTAACCAGGAGGCCCTAATTCCTCAGGCTCAAGAGATCCTTGCTCTACACTGTAAGGTATTAAGGCAGTAGATGACAGATGACAGTAACAACAACCAGGAGCCTATAACAGTTTTCTGATGTTCTGCAGATGCAATCCTGTGTGAAGCAGAACACCACTCTCAGCCTACCAAACTGCTTGACCCTGCCTTGGTCTTACGGTCAACAGACAGTCAACACCCCAGTAGAAACACTGAACTGTGCCGCGTTTAGGGGAACACCAAGCGAGGAGCAATGCTGCACATCAAGAGTGGGTGAGTCAAACATATAGCACAAGTATACAGCACATAGGATAATCATTATCACACTGACAATATATTATTTCAATAATACAAAAACATTGTCCAGAAGCAGTTTCTTGCTAGGAGTCTGTGATGTGATAGCGCTATAATATTTTGTCGGCCTGAGAGAACAGAGGAATAAGTGGCCAATCTGTCCCTCACTTCGGCAAGCGACGAGCTAAGGCATCGAACACGACCATGCTCATGAAGCGCAGTTCGCTTGGGAGACCGAGTAGATATCCAACGTTATCTGTGAAGTTTGACGAGGCAATAAGAGTGACTTCTCTTCTAGTCTAGCCCTTGATGTTCTACGCCCACATTGTAACATTATCGTCCTCTCGATGATTGATATTTAATACATATTACAATCGGGACGTGATAGCGTTGTGGACAGACGTATACCTATCTGGCGGTCTTCGTCTGTTCAAATTCGCATCAAAGACGATGTTTACAGTTTACCTTTGCTCGCATGTCGAAACAGTCCTCGCGATTTAAAAATTCAAGCCAGATGAAAGCGCAAAATAAACATGATCGATACGGTAATTGTAGAAAGTTGTAAAATATAATTATCACTAATAATAAGAAGAGTGGTAATCTCAGAGACACGGATCATATTGAATCGTAAATTACAAGTCAATAGTATTGGTTTGGTAGAGAAATTCAAGTACACGGGAAATATCGTTAGCTGTGAGTCGTATCAGACGTATCACATTGAGTAAAATTAGAAACACCTTATGCAATGAGTCCCTGTTATCGAACTTTAAAAAAATAAGCTTTGTATTGTCGATAAATCCGATTTTATTATATGGCTTTAGATTCGGAACAATTAGTACAGATAAAGAAAAAGACACGAAGCCACATAAAGGTGGTGATTCACAAGAATGCTCAGATCACTTTGGACAGCCAGAATGATTAAACTAAATGTCACGAAATAGGTCAAGACACATAGACAGTTTATCACAACTATAAGAAAGAGACAGTCAAACATGCTTGGTTACATGATGACAAGAGAACATGAAACATATATACCCGTATAAAAGTTAGTTCATAGCATATCCTTTAAAGGACGTTGCAGTCAACCCAGCATGTTTGGGCTGTGCGTGATTTCTTGGCAAGCTTTTTGAGTAGTTTCCCATTGCTTTCTGAACCACCGGCGCTTGTATTATTGTATGAAAACTAACGCAAGGCTGTCTGCTTTCAAATCGCCATCAACTGTGTTTCGAACGGGGCATGCTTTATTGCGAACTGCTTGTGTTACACCTTCGCCACAGCTCCGGCTGAAACATAATATAACAACCGGAAGCGTTAACAAAGAGACAATGAGAGCATATTCTTGACAATCTTCCATCATGGATTGGAAATCTATCGGCACATGTAACAATACATTCTGTTGGAGATAGCTTGATGTGGAGAATCGGCAAGGGCGTCTCCGTGGCGAAGTGGTCCCGCCGTTTGACTCAGGCTCCGAAGGTTGTGAGTTCGATTCCTGGACGCGTCCTTTGGTTCACGAGTGAAATATTTCGGAGACTCCTGTGGGTCGTCGCTAGAGCTACGGAGTTCGTGCTTTGTGAGACGCTTTTCACGCTGCGGAAAGAAACCGAGCCATATGGGATAAAACCCGGTGCAATTAAGTCGACCCTGTCGACTTATAAGCGACTTTTAAGCTTTTAAGCTTGATGGAGAAGCACAATCACTCACGCCAGTTATAAAGGCTCTTAAAGGTGACAGTGCTTGCTTGCTTGTGTTCGTTGGCTTGAGCTCCAACGTGAAGTCCTGTATGTCAGATGAAGGCATCCTGTTGTCCAACATCAGTGTGATGTCATACAGGACCTGAGGTTTGCGTGAGTATCCGTTGTCCCGTGTCTGGCTTATTGGTGTGCAGACTGGTGGTTCCTCGCCATACAGGCAGAAACTCTCCGACTTCGGAGGAATCGGCGATCCTACTGACTTTAGCCAAGAACCCGAAGGCACCTGTTGCCCAGGACGCTCGACGAGGACGCGTCAATAGGTCTTAGTCGGGTATATAACCCGGCCCTGGCGCCTTGGAAACACCTCTGCGTCCCAAAGGTGACAGTGACACAATGATACATAGGAAAATGTATCTGGTTAGGCTACAGAATTAACTCTGACCATACCACTTTTCATATGGCAGTTGGTCACCGAAAAGACAGACCTAGCACTCAACCTTCGTTTTCCTTAATGACATATTACCGGGTGTTTGTAAAGTTTCACTACACTTTGTATGTAGAACAAATGAGAAAAAGGAAGTATATGATTTCATCCAAAAATATGCTGAAACATTAATTAAGTTAGTTACAATAGTCACTGCTATGGTCTAACGATGTTTTGAGGAAGCTGGAAATATTCATTATAACAGGTGTTGGAAATGTCCACCACGAGCTTTAAGACATGGCTGTACACGTCTCTTCATATTCTTTGAACAACCATCCGTGTATATCGAACGACATTTCGAAACACGCGTTACTGTGGAGCAAATGTTTTGAAGACATATTGTGTTTTAAATTTGTTCTACATACATAGTGTAGCGAGACTTTACAAACACCCAGTACTTTATTTGTTGATTAACTTTGCAGTACGTTTGAGTGAACTGCACTGTTACGTTTATTCTCCAGCCTCATTCCCTATGGTGAACAATCGTGACTTGGTATGTCAGAACGTCAGCAGTTGTTTCCAGTCCTACAATTCCACAGCATGTACTGACGCCTGGGTAAACAAAACCCAGACGAGCACAACATGGGCAGAGTCATTTTCTTGTAACAAATGGGCAAGTGATGTCGAGGGACACACATGCTACGACGAATGTAAGTAGTCACTGCGTCTTTGCATTATGTTCTGAACATCTTAAAGTCTGTTAGTATTCTTCATGAGCTACATGTCTTGTAATGATTTGTTTTTTAACGTTTTTTCAGGCGCCAGAAGCCGAAAAACTTTGCCTGCAAGCCCTAAATGCGTTTGTTGTAGATTATTTGGCTGTATTATTTCCTTTCTGTTGTACAGTGATGAAATTAAGGCATTTAAAACGTCGCACACTGTGTAGACCTTATAAGACACCTTGACTGCAGAAGAATATATCAGTATATAATTTAACAAAAATATATGTTAAAACCCTAAGGTCACAAAATTTAAAAACACACACACACACACACACACACACACACACACACACACACACACACACACACACACACACACACACACACATACATATATATATATATATATATATATATATATATATATATATATATATATATATATATATAAAAGAGAATCTCCGTTTGTTGGTCTCTCTGTCTGTCTGTATGTCCTTTATGCGTTCGCGAACGGTCCATCCGATTGAGATGAAATTTTCTACACGTCTTCTAATCATTCCCGTGCTGCCAACTGTCATAGTTTTTTTTAGTGTACAAACATATCTTATTATTATTATTTAATATTTAATTTACATTATAATGTATATATAGCGAGGGGACATAACTTCTAATAGAATTGCTATATATGTAAAATTGTTGCATATTTCTCAAATAGGTGGACCTTTTCGCTGCAGTTATCTACAGGCATATGCGTTATAATCCTCCTCCCCCTCCTCCTCCTCATCTCCCCTCCTCCTCCTCCTACCCTACTCCTCCTCCCTCTTCCTCCCTCTTCCTCCCTCCTCCTACCTCCTCCCCCTCCTCGCTCTCCTCCTCCCTACTCCTCCCTCCTCCTCCTAATACCTCCTCCTCCCTCCTCTTCCGCCGCCTCCTCCTCTCTCCTCCTCCTCCCCTCCTCCTCCTCCCCATCCTCCTCATCTCCTCCTTCTCCTCCGCCTCATCCCTCCTCCTCCCTCCTCCTCCTCCCTCTTCCTCCCTCCTCCTCCTCCCTCCTCCTTCCTTTTCCCCCTCCTACAACCTCTCCTCCTCCTCCCTCCTCCTCCCTCCTCCTCCCTTCTCCTCCTCCCTCCTCCTCCTCTCTCCTCGTCCTCCTTCCTCCCTCCTCCGCCTCCCTCTACCTCCTCCCTACTCCCTCTTCCTCCTCCTCCTCCCCCTCCTCCTCCTCCTCATCCCTCTCCATCCTCCCCCTCATCATCCTCCATCCTCCTCCTCCTCATCCCTCCTCCTTCTCCCCCCTCCTTCTCCCTCTTCCTCCTCCCTCCTCCTCCCTCCTCCTCCTTCCTCCTTCTCCCTCCGCCTCCTCCCTCCTCCTCCTCTCTCCTCCCTCCGGGTCAGACAGACAGACAGACAGACAGACAGACAGACAGACAGACAGACATATAGACAGACAGACAGACAGATAGATAGTCGGGAACGGGAACTTATATGACTACTTATATGAATTAAATGAGATGCTCCCCACCAGGGTCTGGGCGAAGCCGGGCCGGGTCAGCTAGAGTGTATATATATATATATATATATATATATATATATATATATATATATATATATATATATATATATATATATATATATATATATATATATATATATATCATCTCTAATCTCATCTCATCTTGTTCCTCTTGTAACTTGCGGTGTCGAGGTGAAGCATAAACTTCGTGAGAGTGCCCGATTATGGGCTTCATATATCGATATTCCCATGGACTCTGCTATTCCCTCCGTCCAACGTTTACGTGGTCGGCCTCTTCCTCTGTTTCCATCTGGGCTGTACAACATTGTTTGTTGTGGTATGCTGTTGACTGGTAACCTACTTGTATGGCCAAACCATTTTACTTGCTGCTTTCTAATAAAATCTAGTGCTGCTTTAACCCCCACTTTTGTCCTGATTTCTTAATTTCTGATCTTATCTCTTCTTGATACGTTGAGTATTCTTCTCAGGAACCTCATTTCGGTTGTTGTGAGTTTTGTTTTCTCTTTTTCTGTCATTGTCCAGGTTTGGCATTGGTAGCTTAGAGTTGGTAGGAAGATTGTGTTGTAAAGTGCTTTCTTAGTAGTTATTGATGCATGTTTGTTCTTTAGTATTGGTGCCATTTGTCCAATGAGTTGATTAGCCTTATTGCACCTATTTTCGATCTCGTCTTCTAATCTGCCATTTGATGATATGATACTTCCTAGGTGCTTGAAACTCTTTACTTGTTTCAAGGGATGTTCGCTGAATTGTTGTTGTTTGTTCTTCTTTAGTTATAGTCATTACCTTTGTTTTGCTTGTGCTAATGTTCATGTTATGTTCTCTACATATTTCGTTTAGACTATTCATGTGGTCTTGTAATTCAGCTTCTGATTTTGCTATTAGCGCTTGGTCGTCCGCAAACAGGAGTTCTCTAATGGTTAGATTTGCAGATGGTTCTTTTTTTGTGTTCTCGTCATGCGGTATTCTTGCTGTCTCTGCTTGGCTGGTTTCTTTACATATGTTGTCTATATATGTTATGAACAAGAGAGGGGACAGGACACAACCTTGTCGTACTCCAGATCTTATGGTGAAGGGTTCTGAGTTTTCTTCAGTTGCTCTCACTATGCATTCACTGTCGTTGTATAAACTTCTACATAGGTTTGTTAGATGTGTACTCACTCCATATTGTTTACGGATTTCCCACAGCTTGTTTCTATCTACTCTTTCAAATGCCTTTTCTTGGTCGACAAAGGCTAAGTAGAGTATGTCATTGAATTCGATTGATTTTTCTATAAGTTGTCTAAGAGTAAAAATGGCATCTGTGCATCCTTTGTTTTTCCTAAATCCAAGTTGTATTTCGCTTAGCTGAGATTCTAAAGTAGTTCGTAATCTCTTTTCAAGAATTTTGCAAAATATTTTCCCAGTATGACTCAACAGTGAAATGCCTCTGTATTGTATGCATTCTCTTTTGCTCCCTTCGTTTTTCCAAATTGGGATAATTATGGCGTTTCCCCAGTCTCGTGGTGTCTGTTGTTCTACCCAAACATGGTTAAATAGTCTATGTAGCCAAGTTGTTCCTACTTCTTTTGCTGCTTTAATTAGTTCATTTGGTATTTCATCCTGTCCCGGTGATTTGTTCTATGGGGCTAATCTGATGGCTTCTATAATTTCTTCTTTTAGTATGTCTGGTTCTAGTTCTTTGGTGACATATGTATAGGTCTCTTGAATTCCTGTGACATCTGATGGGATGTTGAGAAGTTGTTCGAAATAATGCTTCCATCTTATTAGGATTTGTTTTTGTTCACTTATTGGTTCTCCATTTTCGCTGTTATTATTTCAGTTGGGTCAAAGGGTTCTCCTCTGGTTCACATTGCACCTATCTTTTTGTAGAAGTTTCTAGTTGCCTCCTTGTAGTTTTTATTTAGGTTTCTCCATACTCTTCCCAGTCTTTTTGTTTTTCCCTCTTTACTATTCTATTCACATGTCTTCTCGCTATTCTATGTTCTATGTAATCACATTCCTGTTTACTCTTCAACCACTTTTTATATTTTTCCTTTTTGTCTTTAACGGCTTTTTATTTTACCTCTGCATTCCACCAACTTGTTAATTTCTTTACCCGTGTTTTGCGTTTTTTCGTGGTTCCACATGTTATTTTTGCAGTATTTAAAATGCTTGATTTGAACATCTTCCATTCTTCCTCCACTGTTTTTTCTTTCTGTAGGTAATTTTACAAAGAGTTCAGTTAGTTCTTTCTCATAATTTTCCCTTACTGCCTCGTCTTTAAGGTTTTTTAAGTTTACTGATTCGCATGGCATGTATTTTCCTGCTCTTTGTTTTCTTCCTCTGATGGTTCTTATTGTGGCAACGACTGCTTTATGATCTGTGTTTATACTGAAATTTGGCACTGCCCTTGCATCTAATATATTTATCTTTCTGTTATTTCTTGTTAATATAAAATCAATTTGGCTTTTAGTATCTAGATTCTAGATCGTTCCATTTATACCAAGTGTATAGTTGTGAATCTTTATGTTTATAGAATGTATTTGTTATATATAGGTCGTGTTGGCTGCAAAGCTCTATCAGTCTACTTTCGTTATCATTCCTTTCATTTTGCTGATCTCCAAATGCTCCCAGATGTTTTTCTATGCCCACTCTGTTATGTCCTAGTCTCGCATTGAAGACTCCCATAACTATGATGTTGTCCTGCTTATCTATTTTATTTAGCACGTCATGTATGTCTTCGTAGAAGTCCTCGCATTCTTGCTCATTATTGTTTACATTACATGATGCGTATATTTGTACATATGTCGTAATTGTTTGTTCTTTTATTCCCACTGTTATGATTCTTTCTGATATATATTTTATTTGCTTGCCGTCGTTCGATGACTATTCCCACACCGTTTCTTGCACTTTCTTGCTGTTCTAAACAAACGTGCAACTGCGGTGGAGCTCCTTGCATCCTTTCCCCTTTGTTCTGGTGTCCGCTATTCCCATCAGTCCAATTTTCCTCTCTGCCATTGTCTATAAGCTCTTCTTCTTTACTATTGAAACCACAGACGTTCTTTTGCGTATATTTTGAGTCGCTGATCTATATCGTAGTCCATTAAGATTGCCGAGTCGATATCCATCTGGGTCAGTCCGTTTATACTTTTAGTTTTTCTACGAGCAGTATGAAGATCCCCTGCCAGCTTGCTAGGCCAGTCGCAGGTTTAGGACACTATATATACCTGACTAGGGTCTAATCCACGTAAACAAACTAATTAATATTATTTACTCTATAAGTAGTTATTTTATATTCACAGTGTTCCAATTTCATATTAATTTTCTTACATCTATATTTATTTTGTTCTTGGCAAAGATAATGACTACCCAAATGTCAAACATTTGTGCTGGTTTTATTATGACTTATTTCGTTGATGTTGTCTTAGATTTGATTATATTATTAACATGCTTTCATCCTTTTCCCTTAAATTAATTATGTTGTTTACGTGGATTGAGTCATGTTTGTATATGTGTTTGTTTTTAATCTGTGTCCTCAGGATTTAAACATATATTTTTATTTAAAGGCCTTAGCTGAATAATTAACAATGGTTGATCGACTGCTGGCTGATCTGATCCGAATCAAAATAATCCTGCTACTGTTAGCGATTGACCCGGACGGCTATTTTGATAAGCAAATATTGCTGGCCTTTTAAGGTGACGAGGTTGGAAGCTGATCTCTTTAGTCTCTTTATGGTAGTTTCTGCCATTGCTCTTTCTCAGTCCTCTTTATGAATCCTCTTTATCATGTATATCTATTATGTTATTATATCAAGCCATCAAGTATATATTTATTCAACCACAGTTCTGTCACATTCCGGATCATTCTAAAATGTCATTTTAAAAAGCACACTGCCATGTATCTCAAAGATAGCAAGAGGATCAGCTTGCTATTCTAATACAACACCAGGTTTCAGTCCGAATATGTATTTTGCATGTAAAATCCACACATTTCTCAACAATTTTAATTGGTCTAAAATCTTTTTTTTTTAAATTGCAGCAACTTGTCCATAAACAGGCCTTGTAACGTCAGACAGACTCCTGGAAATACTTCATGGGGTGACATTATTGGCGTAACCAGTCATGATGCACAACGGGCTTCGTTGCTTGCAGTAATAACATGTAGCCTGTCAGTTGTACAACGTTGCTCTCATCCCTGCCCACATACATGTTTCTCGATTCCATTGCCATTTCTCCCGCTTCACACACCCTCATGTCCAAGGTTTCTACAATATCCCGTGTCCAGCTTCGTGCTGGTCGTCCTGTCCACCTTCTTCCAGAAACCATTCCTTCCATGGATGTTCTTTGCAAATCACTGTTCCGTTGAATTTGGCCATAGTATTTTAATTTCTGAGACATGATATTGTTTATGAGCCAGTTTTCTTCGATGTTCAGATTTTATTGCTGGCTTAGTTGCATGTAATCTCTGCTAACAGCTATATTGCTTTTGACAAGTTAGTTCTTTGGAATGCTGGCGATATACAAGTTTCATTCCGCTGTCTGTAGCAAGCGACAGTATTGCCTCGATCACTTACACGGCGTCGTCATTGCACTTTAGCTTTTATATCGTAATAATCATTTTGGGAAACCCAAATTACATTCTCTCAATGTGTGTTCTTTCCTAAGTACCAAATGTACTTGACTCAAATACATAAAATATAGGTTTGAATGATACCCCGGATTGTTTACTTTTATTACTTAAGTAATTTGCTTTGTTTTATTTTTCAGCGTTGCTTTAGATTACAAAGTTTTCTTTGTTATATTACTATATGTACATCATTACAGAATATAATATTAAATAGTTTGGCCACTTCACAAGAATGCTTTGGTTCCATCTGCCACAAAGAGCCACATTGAAGAAATATAATAGATACAGAACAAGGGAAAGACCACTTAAAATATGGACTCATAGTATCAAGAACAACCTTAGAGTAATGAATACCAACGTACAAAGAGCATTACAAAGAGTACATAACAGATCTTTACCCCCCCCCCCCCCCCGACCCCTTTCCCAACACTTGACTGTGGTGAATGGAGGAAGAGGAGAAGAAGTTTGTTATATGATATAGAGTGTATATTGTGTGATCTGTATGCTTTTGTATGTTATTATTCACCTCAGTTACCAAGTTATTCGTTTTAATAGATATTTTCACGTGTTTATAATTGAACAAATATTGTTCTTCTTACAAATTACCTGTCTTGTGTATCTCACATGTTACTAATGTTGTTTGATGCTAAATGTCTCCACTACTGTTTCTATCAACATGTCAAGTGTTGTTTATATCATAATTTCATTGGTATTCTTTGTCCCAGATATACAACAGGTCTTCTCCGTCATTTTACTCAGCCATAGCTCTTGTCAACTATATTTGTCTTCGACTGGTCTCCATAGTATTTTGTTTCTAAATGCTGCCTGCATTATTTGTCTCCAACTGGCCTCAGTATTATTTTTTCTATATATAGCACCTTGTTAATTGTCTTCAAATTTAATGAATATTGTTTCCAACAGGAATATAGATTTATTGCCTCAAAACATTCCACAGTTTGTTTGTTTATTAAGATTACCATCATGCTTTATTTCCAAACGCCACCAGAAATATCCAGTTAAGTTATTGACACGAGTTTAAAATGTAGTTGTGTCTATAATGTCAGGCGAACGTACATTAAAAATAAATGTTTATATTTTTATTCATTAAGAATGTTCATTTTCAAGGCAAACTGGTGTTTTGTTTACTTCACAGGCGACTATTTGTTCAGGGGACTGTATCCGACACTAAGTGACAAAGCCATCGGCGGAATTCTTCTGGTTATCTCACTTGCAATACTTTGCGCATGTCTAGTTTGCATTGTAAAACTGCTGCACTCATTACTACAGGGCCCAATGGCTATGATCATTAAAAAATTTATTAACGCCGATTTCCCCGGATGCTGTGGCTACTTCACTGGATACCTAGCTATTTTAATTGGGGCGGGATTAACCATTGTTGTTCAAAGCTCATCCATCTTTACTTCAACACTGACACCACTTGTTGGCATTGGAGTTATTGAGCTGGACAGAATGTACCCTCTTACCCTAGGATCTAACATCGGAACAACAACAACCGCCATCTTATCTGCTCTGGCAACGTCCTCAGATAAACTAAAGAACGCTTTGCAAGTAGCCTTCTGCCATCTGTTCTTCAATATTACTGGAATCGCTATATTCTACCCAGTGCCTGCTCTACGATTTCCTCTTCCATTGGCACGATTCCTGGGCAACAGAACGGCCAAATACAGATGGTTCGCAATAGTTTACATTCTGGTTGTATTTTTTATGATGCCTGGCCTGGTATTCGCTCTTTCAATTCCTGGATGGTATGTCCTGCTTGCGGTGCTCGGACCATTCGTTGTCATCGCTATCATTGTTGGCATCATCAAGTGTCTACAAAAAAAGCGACCTCAAGCACTACCAGAAAAGTTACAGAACTGGAAATGGCTGCCAGTTGGTTTGAGGTCGCTCGAACCGTATGATAAAGTCATGGCAAAAGTGTTCTTCTGTAAGAGATTCCAAGATGATGATTCAGAGAAGGAACTAGATAGTAATATTAAACAACAACAAACAAATCATGTTCAAGAAGCAATCACTGCCAATACGAGACTGTAAAATAAATAAAAGACCTCGATGTCATTTCATGATGTATTATTTCATTACCTTAAATGTTATGAATACTATTATGTTGGGGGCTTTCATTGATGTTATCTCTTACTTGTAAATGATTTTCCTAGCATGAAACGTTAAATGTTAGAATGTGTAAGAATGTGTATACAACACCTTGGTCACAGTAGCCGGGACATGCTCCTGACTGTCTCGCCCCCTCACAAAATGTTGACGATCAATGATACTTATACAAGGGGCCATAACATGTCTTTACTCTGAAATAACTAGGCAGAACTGAACATGGGCGTATTCAAAGCGCCTAATATTTGCACTGCGCGTGCAGGGCAAACATTTAACTTCATCAACAGGTTCTCCCGCTTTGGTGCACGGCGCAACATACCCTATTTAAAAGGAAATGCTGCTCCAATGATTTGCCAGAACAATGGAGAAGTCAGAGGTCATAGCTGTGGTAGCATCGTCGAGTTACAAAAAAAAAAAAAAAACACCAGAGAGATTGAACCAGTGTTTCGTGATAACTGCCGTTTATATGCTTCCGTAAAATGTTATAGACAGTTTAAGTACGGAACTAAAGATTTCAAAGATGTTCCTCACAAAGAATGCACCGACATACAGAAAAATGGGGGGAAAAATAACTGACCAGGGTAAAAAAATGCAATTCTAAAAGATAATTAGTGATGTAAAACTGAGTGAAAGAACAACGAATATAATTGTACACAACAGTCAACATAGGAAAAATGTGCGCCAACACACACGTTGATACTTGAACAACAATAAGTAAGGATCAAATGACGTCGACAGTTGATTGAAAAGTGCGAGCTAGAAAACATTTCGTCGACTATGGTGACCGTGGATGAGTGTGATATCATCATTATGACCCCCAACCCCAAATTTACAACATGCAATGAATTACCCAAGGTGCCACTACTATGAAGTCAAGATCATAGGTATCTACAAATAAAACGATGTATACTGTTTATATAAAGCAAAATTTGTCCTCATGAAAAATTATCTGTCTGGTGGCAACACAGTTAATGGACATCACTATGCAAAATTCTCACCAGACTATTAAAAAATACGTCGCTACCAGAGAACGATGGAAAACAGACATTCGACACCTTCTTTTGCTTCAAGATAAGCCATCCGCTGACAAAGTACGGCTTGTGCAACAAGCAGATAGGGATTTTGGATATTGAGATTCTTCTACATCCACCCCCCCCCCCCCCCACACACACACACACAATTCTGGGATTTGAAACCATATGACATTTGTTTTCTGAACCCTTTAAAAAATGCCGAAGAGAAATTAATTTGACAGTGTAGGAAGTCATACTGATATGTGAGAACTGGTTAAATTAGAAAAATACGGTATTGTAGTCCCAAAGGCTTTTCAAGGTCAAACACAGATGGAATCAATGTGTCAATTTAAACCATGGCTATGTTCAAATGGGGAAAATATACAATTGTGCACACTTTCATATCTCTATGACATTTGCTTCATAGTCAGGGCAAAGACATGTAACAATCTCTAAGGTTGATCTGTAACAACCCTTAGTAGGTCTAGTGCAGGACTTGTAAAAGCCTCTAGTAGATCTAACGTAAGATCTGTAACAACCCTTAGTATGTCTAGTGTAGGATTTATAACAACCCCTAGTTGGTATAGGTCTAATGTGGAATTTGTAACAACCCTTAGCAGGTCTAATGTAGGATTTGCAACAACCGCTGGTAGGTCTAGTGTGGGATTTGTAACAACGCCTGGTAGGACTAATGTAGGATCAATAATAAACTTTAGTAGATCTAATGTAGGATTTGTAGCAAAACTTAGTAGGACTGATATATGATTTGTAACAACCCCTAATAGGTAAAATGTAGGATTTTATCTGTAACAACCCTTAGTAGGTCCAGTTTTAGCTTTGTAACATCCCTAGCAGTTTTAATGTGGGTGGGATATGTAAATACGCGTAGTAGGTCTAATGTTGAATTTGTATCAACCCCTGGTAGGTCTAATTTAGGACTTGTAACAACCTCTGGTAGGCCTAATGTAGGATTTGCAACAACACCTAGTAGGTCTAGTGTAGGATTTGTAGCAACCACTGGTAGGTCTAGTGTAGGATTTGTAACAACACATAGTAGGTCTAGTGTACGATTTGTAACAACACATAGTATGTCTAGTGTATGATTTGTAACAACACATAGTAGGTCTAGTGTAGGATTTGTAGCAACCACTGGTAGGTCTAGTGTAGGATTTGTAACAACACATAATAGGTCTAGTGTACGATTTGTAACAACACATAGTAGGTCTAGTGTAGGATTTGTAGCAACCACTGGTAGGCCTAATGTAGGATTTGTAACAACACATAGTAGGTCTAGTGTAGGATTTGTAGCAACCACTGGTAGGTCTAGTGTGGGATTTGTAACAACACATAATAGGTCTAGTGTACGATTTGTAACAAATCCTAGTAGATCTGGTGTAGGATTTGTAACAACCCCTAGTAGGTCTAGTGTAAAATTTGTGACAACCACTGGTAGGTCTAGTATAGGATGTGTAACAACCCCTGGTATGTCTAATGAAGGATTTGTAATAACACTTGGTAAATCTAACGTAGGATTTGTAACAACCCTAGTAGGTCTAATGTGGGATCTGTAATAACCCTTAGTAGGTCTAATGTAAGATTTAAAGCAATCCCTAATAGGTCTAATGTAAGATTTGTAACAGCCCCTGTTAGGTCTAGTGTAGGATTTGTAACAACCCCAAAAAGTCTTGTAACGTGCATGTATTTACGTCAAGGCTGCGAGAGGTAGAGGCTAAGAGTATAATAGAACATTCGAGGTTACACGGGTCAGATAAGAGGTATGCGGATGTTGGGTTAGAAAGGTGGAGTAAGAAATCCCAAGACAATGGCTGAACCCAACACCATGATTGTTAGAGCACGTACGGGTCAATAGGAAATTACTAATGAGAGGCAAGAACGTGCTGTAGAAAGAATATACAAAGGAATACCCAAGAAATGTAATGTTGGGGGAAGGTTTTAATTGGGTTCAAGGGGGGAAATATACCTTCACGGGTGGACCCAGGGAGGGTGGAAAAAGAGAGAAGAATGGGCAAATTGGAGGACAGTTGAGTCATGAAGACTTAGCTAAGACAGTTGAGTTTGAGCTAAGTCAGGGAGACTTAGCTAAGACAGTGGAGCCTGGGGCTTAGCCAGAAAGTGGAGGCTTAGCCAGTTATTCGTTGTTTGGGCTACGTTAACGCACCTAGCCAGTTATTCGGTGTTTGTGCTACGTTAAGGAAACTAGCCAGTTATTCGGTGTCTGGGCTGAGGAGGGAAACTTAGCCAGGCATTAATTTGAGTTCGGGCACGGGAAAGAGTCCGTTGCAATTAGTTATTTCACAAGGCCGATCGAAGACAATATTGTTTATTTACCTGTAATAATATGGTTTCTGGAAAAGGTGTCAAGTTTTCATCATGTCTCTTCGTAATCAATAAAATTATGTGCGCAAAGACGGGGTTATCCAGTGTCTACAGCTGTTCATAAGTATACTGGCAGAGTGTTTATACAGACATACCACTAGACACAACCACAGCCACTTCTATCTGCTAATAACCATGTGACATTCTGATGTAGGATATGTAATAACCCCTAGTAGGTCTAATGTAGGATTTGTAACAACCCTTTGTAGTTCTAATGTTGGATTTGTAACAACCCCTAATAGGTCTAATGTAGTATTTGATTTTGTAACAACACCTGGTGTGTCTAGTGTAGGATTTATAACAACCCCTAGTAGGTCTAGTGTCGGATTTGTAACAACCCCTGGTAGGAGGTCAAGTGTAGGATTTGTAACAACTCCTGGTGGGTCTGGTGCAGGATTTGTAACAACCCCTGGTAGGTCTGGTGTAGGAATTGTAACAACCCATAGTAGGTCTAGTGTAGGATTTGTAACAATCCTTGGTAGGTCAAGTGCAGGATGTGTCACAACCCCTGGTAGGTCAAGTGCAGGATGTGTCACAACCCCTGATACGTCAAGTTTAGAATTTGTAACAACTCCTGGTAGGTCTAATGTATGATATGTAACAAGCTCTAGTAAGTCTAGTGTTGGATGTGTAACAATCCCTGGTAGGTCAAGTGTAGGATATGTAACAACACCTAGTAGATCTAGGGTAGAATTTGTAACAAACCCTAGTAGGTCTAATGATTGGTTACGCACGCCACTAATTCACGATTTTCCTCGATCTTTCTGCCAGTGCCGAATTGGCTCCCATTTTCTGTCAATAGTATCCGCATGTAGGTCATTGATATTACGTCTCATGACCGTTCCCTCGTATTCATTTGCAACTGGGTCAACCTTGGATCCCAGATCAATTAAAGAATAATGCCTCACCAATATGGATGTAAACGCATGACCAACGAGCCAGCAGGCATCCTTGCTTGCTCCTGCCCTACTGTGACTCTCCTAGAATGTATACGGGTACTTGATTTCAGCTTTTTAATTTCTGATACATTTTGATTGTTGAATGTTTGTTAGGTTTGATTGTGAATTGATATCGATTAAAAATTTATTTAACAACTTATATACATTGTTAACTCAAATTAATTTGGTCTACATAGTATGCGATTTGAAACTATTACACACGCAAGCATACATATGCAAACATATACAATCATTAATATGTATACGTATGCTTGTGCCTGTGTGTATGTATGTGTATGTGTACGCGCGCGTGCTTTTTACTTTGCTATTAACGAATGTGCCGGTCTCTCTGGCTGTGGGGTTACAACACTTTCTCTCTGTAATCCCGTTTATCACGCAGAGTCTCGCAGCGGAGCGAGAACTGAGGTGGTTCGACCCCCGCTCGTGACTTGCGGATACTGAGTCGGCCGCTCAGAAAGCAATGGCAAACTACTGAGCGTAATCTTGCCAAGAGATCAACAGACAGCTGAAAGATGCTGCTGTTGACAGCTAAGTCCTGTAAAAGGATACGCAAAACATTTTTTTTTTATTAACGAATGTACTCACGTACGAAACACAGCTGCGCGAGATTCGGTAGCCATTCTGTTCCTACTTCTCTTGCTGCTTTAATTAGTTCATTTGGCATTGCAGTTTGTCCCGATGATTTGGTCAATGGGGCTAATCTGACGGCGTCTATAATTTCTTCTTTCAGTATATCTGGTTCTAGTTCTTCGGTGGCATCTTTGTCGGTTTCTTGAATTTCTCTGACATCTGATGGGATGTTGAAAAGTTGTTCGAAGTACTGTTTCCATCTTATTAGGATTTGGTTTTGTTCACTTATTGGTTCTCCTTCTTCGCTGTTAATTATTTCAGTTGAGTCAAAGGGTTCTCCTCTGGCTCTCATTGCACTTATCTTTTTGTAGAAGTTTCTAGTTGCCCCCGTGTAGTTTTTATTTAGGGTTTCTCCATACTCCTCCCAGTCTTTTTGTTTTTCTCTCTTTACTATTCTATTCACATGTCTTCTTGCTATTCTATATACTATGTAATCACGTTCCTGTTTGCTCTTCAACTACTTTGTATATTTTTCCTTTTTGTATTTTACAACTTACTTTACCTCTGCGTTCCAACGACTTGTTATTTTCTTTATCCGTGTTTTGCGTTTCTTCGTGGTTCCACATGTTATGCTTGCAGTATTTAAATTGCTTGATTTGAACATCTCCCTTTCTTCTTCTACTGTCTTTCTTTCTATAGGAAAGTTTTACAAAGATTTCAGTTAGTTCTTTCCCATAATATTCCCTCACTGCCTCGTCTTTGAGGTTGTGTAAGTTTACCGAATCGCATGGCATGTATTTTCCTGGTCATTCCTTTCTTCTACTCATGGTTCTTATTGTGGCAACAACTGCTTTGTGGTCTGTGTTTATATTTAAGTTGGGCACTGCCCTTGCATCTAATTTAGTTCTCTTTTTTTAAATTTCTTGTTAATATAAAATCAGTTTGGCTTTTTGTTTCTATATCGTTCCATTTATACCAGGTGTATAGTTGTGAGTCTTTGTGTTTATAGAATGTGTTTGTTAAATAGAGGTCGTGTTGGCTGCATAGCTCTATCAGTTTACGAGTACTTCCGTTATCATTTCTTTCATTACACTGGTCTCCAAATACTCCAAGATGTTTTCTATGCCCGCTCTGTTATGTCCTGGTCTTGCATTGAAGTCTCACATAACTATGATGTTGTCCTGCTTATCTATTTTAGTTAGCACGCCATGGATGTCTTCATATAATTCCTCGCATTCTTGCTCATTATTGTTTGAATTACATGGTGCGTATATTTGTACATATTTTGTAATTGTTTGTTCTTTTATTCTCCTGTTATGATTCTTTCTTATATATATTTTATTTCTAGTATTCATCTTGCTAGCCGTGGTTCAGTGACTATTCCCATACAGTGTCTTGCCCTTTCTTGCTGTTTCCTTCCAGAGTAGACAAACGTGTAACTGTGGTGGATCTCCGTGCATCCCTCCCCCTTTTTTCTGTTGTCCACTATTCCCATCAATCTAATTTTCCTCTCTTCTATTGTTTCTATAAGTTCTTCTTCTTTACTATTAAAACTGCAGACGTTCATTGTGCCTATTTTTTGAATCGTTGATCTATTTCGTAGCCCATTAACATCCCCATGTCTATATCGATTTGGATCAGTCCGTTTATACTTCTTAGTTTTTCAACGAGCAGTATGAAGATCCCCTGCCTGCTTGCTAGGCCAGTCGCAGGTTTAGGATACAAATCTGACCATAGGGAGTCCATCCCCAATGGCGAGCCATATGGTTAGCCCATGACCTCGCTGTCATCGTTTCCCGGTATACACCGCGTGGAGGTGGAGTTGACTTGTGAAGTATGCGGGTCAACGGCAAGGTACTAATTTTCACTTTTCACCTCTCCTGGGAGAGGCTAGCCTATTCTAACTGTGCTGGCTGCAGGGCCAGGCGCAGTCCAGACCTTGCAGACCTGATAACACATCGATGCCGTTATTTACCGTTGCTAATGTCTGTATGAATTAATGAAGCAATATTTGAAAGAGTGCAAGGATATTTTAATGTATATCCCAATTTTTGTCCTGGAAGTGCCTGGTTGTAAGCTCTAGCCTGTGTACCATAATCTATTTATCCGAGATAAATGACCGAGAGTGGCATGGAGACACTGACTCTTGCACGAAAATACTTGTTAGCTAGTAACAAAAGCACTGGGAATGCATTCCCTTGGTTAATTTCCTACAACTAACGTCTTTGTTTATATCACTGTTGAAGTCTACAGGGAGGAGTTTTGCTAAAGGCGAGGAATTAATACCACATGCCCAAGCAGCCTTATGTAGCTATATGGATATGATTGTAATTAACCCCGATTAAAGAAACCTTTAACTTCACGGGAATTTAAACTCTGGTCTCCTGGTGTCAGCGATCTGTGTACTTTCCACTTGGAGATCTATTTCGAATTTACTTCTGGGTTGTAAAAAAATATCTTTTCCCACTTTTTCATGCAGTTCATACGACCAAGAAAATTACTATTGTGTTCATTATTTGTATCATTAATGTTTATATTTTCGGCTATTGAGACATTTCCGTTTACGTGTTTAACTAGGTAATTTACAAACTAAAACTGGT
This sequence comes from Cepaea hortensis, assembly GCA_963921405.1. Lineage (NCBI taxonomy): Eukaryota > Metazoa > Mollusca > Gastropoda > Stylommatophora > Helicidae > Cepaea > Cepaea hortensis. Next base: position 62,954,548 of record OY992881.1, read on the forward strand.
TAAGAAATTTATCCCTAATCATCGTCATGAGTGACATGACGATAAGAGTGGGAAGTCATGGTTCACCATCTCACATCATTACTATAGTATCGAATCTGATCTGTTCAAGAAATTTATTGCTGTATTATTTATTTTGAAAACATGACTATTGCAGCGGTTTATCATATACTGCAATGAACGTAATGATCATCTAAGTATTCATATCAGAGGTACATTAATTAGCCTTGTATCTGAGTGGGTTCTTGAGAGTTATATCAAGTGAATCTTGATGAAAGGAAGGTATGACGAGAATATCATTTACAAAACAAACAAAAAAATGGCAGTGCAGATATTGAAAGAAGTTAACACACTAAGAGAACTGATTACTTTCATCAGTAGTGGACAACCCTTGTTCTTCAGACATATGATGAGAAAGGAAAAGCAGGAGCACATCGTGATAACATGGAAAGGTCGAGGCGAAGAAAGGCAGGGGGAAATTAGGAAATTAGGATAGCAGACTTTAGACAATTTGACATCAATTTACCACCCCATCTATCACTTTCTCCCTCTGCCCATCACCTTCTTTTAAACCTCCACAAGCTTCACATGACCTTTACAACACACAATGTGATAATAATTAACGATTGTCTCGAAGTGATCTGAATAATCGTAGTCTTTGCAAATGTCTTCGCCTGGATGAGTCTACTACATGTTTCATTTGTGAAGCGGTAGCATTGGTGTAATAGTTACTACGCTGACAGGGCATGACCGCTGACGGATGATGGTTCAATGTCAAGTCTCGACGTTTCCTATGAGAGGTAAAGACTGACCACCTATTCCCCCAAGCACCCAGGCCTATAAATTGTGATGGTTCTAACACATCACACACCAACTGCAGGTACCTGCAATGCGACAATTTCTTTTCACCTGCGTTGCTTTCTAAACTTGTTTAGTTCTGTTGTTCTTGATATGGAGTGAGTACACATCTAACAAACCTATGTAGAAGTTTATACAACAACAGTGAATGCATAGTGAGAGCAACTGGAGGACACTCAGAACCCTTCATCATAAGATCTGGAGTGCGGCAAGGTTGTGTCCTGTCGCCTCTCTTGTTCATAACATATATAGACAACATATGTAAAGAAACCAGCCAAGCAGAGGCAGCAAGAATACCGCATGACGAGAACACAGAAGAAGAACCATCTACAAATCTAACCATTAGAGAACTCCTGTTTGCGGACGACCAAGCACTCATAGCAAAATCAGAAGCTGAATTACAAGACCACATGAATAGTCTAAACGAAATGTGTAGGGAACATAACATGAAAATTAGCACAAGCAAAACAGAGGTAATGACTATAACTAAAGAAGAACAAACAACAACAATTCACATAAACGACCATCCCTTGAAACAAGTAAAGAGTTTCAAGTACCTAGGAAGTATAATATCATCAAATGGCAGATCAGAAGACGAGATCGAAAATAGGTGCAATAAGGCAAATCAACTCATTGGACAAATGGCACCAATACTAGAGAACAAACATGTATCAATAACTACTAAGAAACCTCTTTACAACACAATCTTCCTGCCAACTCTATGCTACCAATGCCAAACCTGGACAATGACAGAAAAAGAGAAAAGAAAAATCACAACAACAGAAATGAGGTTCCTGAGAAGAATACTCAACGTATCAAGAAGAGATAAGATCAGAAATTAAGAAATCAGGACTAAAGTGGGGGTTAAAGCAGCACTAGATTTTATCAGAAAGCAGCAAGTCAAATGGTTTGGCCATGCAAGTAGGTTACCAGTCTACAGCATACCACAACAAGCAATGATGTACAGATCAGATGGAAACAGAGGAAGAGGACGACCACGTAAACGTTGGACGGAGGGAATAGCAGAGTCCATGGGAATATCGATATATGAAGCCCATAATCGGGCACTCTCACGAAGTTTATACTTCACCTCGACACCGCAAGGTATAAGAGGAACATGATGAGATGAGATGAGAGATGAGGTCTTGATACAAATTGTATTTCTATTCTTATTTTTCATAGTATTATCCTCAAAGCCGGTCTCTCTGGTCTAGAGGTTACATGACTTTCTCCGTAATCTCGTATACTCTCGTAAGTAACGTGACGTTGCGCGAGAATTCGTAGCGGTTCTCTCCGCGTCTGTAACTTAGGGGTATTTAAGCCGGTCGCTCAGAAAGCAACGGCAAACTACTGAGCTTAATCTTTCCAAGAAATCAACAATCAGCTGAAAGATGCTGATGTTGACAGCGATGTCCTGTAAAATAAACATAGGAGAAAGGCCGCATCTATGCAATGCTAAACACTCAAAATAGTCTCAGTTTCTTCTTAATAAGAGCCCATGCCGTGTGATGTTGGTGATCATGTCTGTCCACAGCCTTCTGTCTCATGCACTGCTTATCATTTCTGATACCGATGTCCCTCCATGATATGATGTCAAACTGTGCTGCATCTTCTCTCTTGATTTTCCTCTGCCGCTACCGCCCCCTCCCCCCCCCCCCCCCCCCCCCCCCCCACACACGGTCCTGTTAGCTTTCCCGTTGCAACGACGTAGTTCAACTTTACTCTTCTCATTACATTCTTAAAGTGTGTGGATTGTATTCTTCTGGTGCAAGTAATATTTGTGATTTAACTTCTTTCGGGATATCTTCCTTATTTTTTTGTATCATTTTAATGTGTTTCCTTAATTCTTCTATAAAACCACATCTTCGCAGCTTCCACATAATTCCCCACTTGCCTGCTTATTGTCCTTGCTCCACTACCGTATATTAGGATTGGCTCAATATATCGATTAAGAACTCTTTTTCGCACCTCGACAGATATAAATATATACTGGAGAGCATATTCTTTATCCGGTTAAATGCTGCTTAGGCTATTCTAAATTTAACCTCTTTAATTCATCTTCAATCTTCTGTTAAAACAAGTAATTAATTATGTAATTTTCATACAGCATATCATTTCTTCGCTGTAATTATCTTGTTTACTATCCTACAGTCTATAATTATATAGAATGAATATTGTGTAGATATATGTAATCTTTTTTATCAAATAGAATTTGCCCTAGGAGAATAAATTTTTACAGTACTTGTTAGAAATCCCATAAAGCCAAACGTTTTATTAATTTCATCTAGCTTTCGCGATGAAAATTTGTATACGGGCACAAGCATTGACTTCAGTAATTAGAAGTACTTTAATGTTCCAAGGAATGCTATGCTGAATATATATATATATATATATATATATATATATATATATATATATATATATATATATATATATATATATATATATATATAATCACGTTCCATGCCGCCTGGCGTAGGCGTTAATGACTCTCCAAAGATCTCGGCCTTTTATTTTTCTGGTTGAACTCCGCTGTTGATATCCCTCCATACCACTGTCTCAATCCATCCAGCATCATTTTTATTGTTCTGCCTCAGGCAAACAAACACACTGATATGAGTGGGAAGGTAACGTAATGAGTCAGAGTGTGTGTACAATGAAGAGTAGCATAAAGCAAAATAACTTCAATCGCAGACAAAGAAAAAAAAATTCTAAGTCGCTGGGTTGAACAGAGATAGGTTTTACAGAACAGGTTTTAGAGATATTCTAAGTCAGTCGTCGACTGTTAAGAATGATGCCATAGGCTGTCTCCCCAAGTTCCCATAAATACGACACTTGATGAGCCACCAACTCTTGAAGAATCTTTGAAGGCTATTCGTCAACTTTGTAGAGGTAAAGCTTTTGGGTCTGACTCAATTATATATATATATATAAGATATATATATATATATATATATATATATATATATATATATATATATATATATATATATATATATATATATATATATATATATATATATATATAAAGATATATAAAGCTGGTGGAGAGAGATTGACACAAAAGCTTCTTGTGATATTCCAGTAGATATGGCAAAGCGAAACCATCCCACAAGCATTTAAGGATGGGTTAATCATACACCTACATAAGCGAAAATGAAATTGCCAGGACTTAAGTAATCGGACTGGCATCTCACTACTATCGATTGCAGGAAAAATACTCGCAAGAATCCTCCTAAATCGTCCTACAATACACCGTGATGGAGACCTGATGCCTGACAGACAGTGTGGATTCCGGAAGAAGCGTGCAACCATGGATATGGTGCTTAGTGAGAGGTAACACTGAGGAGCAGCAACGGCTTTCATGGACCTGACAAAACCATTAGACCTGATCAGCAGCGAGCGTCTATGGATGATTATGACAACATATGGCTACCAAAAAAAAAAGGTTATCGCGATAGTGCAGCAACTGCATGATAAAATGCAGTTCCTAGGAAGCCTCCAAGCAGAAACCTGTGATGGGTCTGTAAAGAGTTAGGACCATCACATTCTGAAGGCTTGAATACACGGAGGAAGAGGTAGTCACTCTTATCCTCTCTTCGTGAACGACGAGCGCGGGCGTCGAACTCTCGTCCACGTGTGTTTGTGATATTATCAGCGTAACCCCCAAACGATCACACCAACGCTACCGCTATGGTTTATATGCGCTGACCTATGTCATGCTAAAAGATAAATATATCTATTGTCTTTTTTGTAACAACTATCTCACTCCCTTATCTCCCCCTGTCTCGATCTTACAATCTCTTTATTTCACTACATGAATTAATTATTAGCATATGTTACATTTTTTGGTTCTTTTTCTGTTCTGGAAAAATAAAGTTTACATTTTCATTTTGATGTCTAGAGCTAATTGTCTTTTTGAATTTGATTTCATTAGAACATCTTATATTCTCATTGTGGCTATCCAGGAAGTAAGCAATTATTTCATAATATCCAACTACTGTGGCTGGTTGATTGGATAAACCCTCTGGAAGTCAGAGTTTTAACTCTTACGCCCGGTGCATTAGCGTTTATGTCGTCAGAGCAATGAAACGGTCTTGCATCTATCACAGTGAATAGTGTACATGGACTTGTCTCCAAACACCAAGTTCCATATGTGCTGCAGGAATCTTCTTACCCTCTCTAATTCCAGAAACACGCGTGGTGTGTAAGATTAGATATTGAAACATCACATCTTCGGCGAGGCACTTCACAAACGGACTAGCTAAGAGTGGAGCTTCCACGTGGCAGCAACAGGAGCGGAATATCTGGCATATAAAAGAAAAACATTTCGAAAATACTGGCATGGGATGAAATAGTGTGCATTGAACAAGCCACTGGATGATGTTGACATATTGAGAAAACAGATGCTCGACTGTCAACCCAGGTTAGTTCGTAAACAGTTTGATATAAAATCCGTATAATATTGACAGTGCTTTGTTTAAATATAAACATATTGGTGAGTACAATAAACTCTCTCTCTCTGTCTCTCTGTCTCTCTCTCTCTTTCTCTCTTTCTCTCTCTCTCTCTTTCTTTCTTTCTTTCTTTCTCTCTCTCTCTCTCTCTCTCTCTCTCTCTCTCTCTCTCTCTCTCTCTCTCTCTCTCTCTCTCTCTCTCTGTCTCTCTCTCTCTCTCTCTCTCTCTCTCTCTCTCTCTCCCAAATTTGAGGAACACACGTTTTGCCCACTTCAGCAAACTCAGTGACGACATACACGCTTACAATATGGAATTGAAACGCTTTGAAAGCTACTTTATTTGAAGACAATCCCGCAATCTAAATCACAAATAATAAGTAATTTTTTTTTAAAAATCACAAAGTAAATCAGATGTAGTTCTTGAAATTTCTTACCATTTGCCAAATGGATGGGCATGCGAATACAACTTTTCCATAATCCGTGGAACCTGCATTCAGTGGTATGTGTGTAGGAACCAAATGGGCTAAGATGATGGTTGTTGGGTGTTCCAAAAGGTGTACATGTAAATAATACAGGTACTGTACATTAATGATTCACAAGACACGAATTAACGTCAGATAAATGTCAATGGCGCTCCTCTCAGGAACATCCATACGGGAAACAAAGAACAATACACTGTGACCTGCCATGTATATCGTAAGAGGTGACTCAGTCAGGCGTGGATTTGGCTACCCGATACCCTAGAAATCCAACCAATCCTGAATATGTATAATCAAAAGGAAATATAAATGAACCACACAAGAAAGATGACAGGAGTTTTTCTCCTTTGATGTGATTCTGGACCGCCGCAAGGATTCTGGATCGCCAACATATCTTCCTTTCACTTAGAAAATCTCCAGAATTGTCACCTGGAATGCTATAACTATATTTGGGTTGGGGAAAACAGCGCAAGTAATGGGTTAAATGAAATAATAACAGATTAATATTTTGAGATTATGCGAAACAAGAGGAAAGAAGGAAATAAAAAAAAAAGTTTCTAAACATAGATGAAACAGTGCTGTTCTCAACACACATAGAGGACAATACTCTTCACAGCGAAGCTGTGGCTCTAATACTATCTAAAGAGGCAGAGAAAGCGCTAGTAGAGTGGGAAGAAATGATTTCTAGAATGCATTACAGAAACACTTAGACACATAAAAAAGAAATATATATGAATGTCATCACATGTGATAACAGTCTTTTGTAATTTCTCTATCAGCCACAAGTCCTGCCTCTTTTGATGCGTAAATGATTTATCATTCCTGCATCCATTTACGTTGTTGGCCACTTCATCGATATTCCTCCCTGCATAATTATCCTTTTTTTTCTAGACATCCATGTCTTTTAAAATGTCCAACATCTCCATTTTCCTCAATTGTATTTGTCCTATATAGTCAAAATTCTTCAATATTATGTTCTTGTTGGTTAGACCGGATTGTTACATCTCTCCTTTTTTCTATCTTATGTGTGTCCATTGAGTTTGTAATTCCCTTCTGTAAGACTTAATTCAAAGCGGTAGATTTATACATCTATAAAGCCACACCTAACCAGATCTATAATTCAACTTAATACACAGCTATGGAAGAGTGACAGAAGAGTCGTTGCCTACCATGTTTATACAACGTTGTGCCTAAAGAATGTCTATTAACCAAACATTTGTGTAATAACAAACACTCTAGCATATAATCTTCTTCTTCAGTATTCCGAGCCATTGAGGTTCTTTGCTGCAGATACAAGTCGTCTCCATTCGTCTCTCTGGTTTACCTTCTCTTGCCAGTCGCTGATTCCAAGTGTTTGTAGTTCTGTATGTATATTATCTCTCCACCCTCTTCTTGGTCTACCTCGGGGTCTACGGTCATTTATTTCCTGAGTGTAAGCGGGTTTTGTTTCCTTATTATCTTCCATTGTTTCTATATGCCCCAGCATAAATGTCTTTGTTACTTCTTCTTTTCCACTCTCCACTTTGTGTATCCCTAATGGGCCCAAAGATGTGTCTTAAGACTTTGTTCTCAAAGGTTTGTAACCAGGCTTCGTCTCCTTTAGTTGTACTCTAGGTTTCAGAGCCATACAGAACAACTGGTCTAATCATTGTTTTGTAAATTGTGAACTTGGTGTTACGAGAAGTGAGTCCTTTAAGTGAGTCAATATTTCCAATGAATTTTGTTCATTTTCCCCTATAATGTCTATATCATCTGCATAACCAAGCAGCCTGGGTGTTCTTCCAATAGCACATTTCTCCATTACCTTCATTACAAATTTCTCTAGAGCCAGATTGAAAAGGAGCGGCGATAGTGCATCACCCTGTTTCAAGCCAGATGTTATTTGGAAAGGGTCTGATTTCTTGCCTTTATATGTTACTATATTATAAGTATCTTCCATGGTCATCTTCGTCTGGTCATGTTGATTAACTTCCTTGGTATTCCAAATTCCTGCATATTATTCCATAGACTATTCCTATGGACACTATCATAAGCCTTCGTAAAATCCAGAAAAATGTTATGAAAATCTATTTTTATTCCCAATTTTTCTCGGCTATTTATCGTAAGATAAATATCTGATCTATTTTTGATCACTAGCATATAATAGCTATTAATTATTATATTGTTCAGTGCATCCTATAATACCTACTTCTATTAATGTCAGTCACTACATGTTCTCGTAGTTATCATTCGATTTCAATGACCTCGTTGGTTCGCGAACAATTAATATTTATGTTTATTACATGCAACACATATCATATCTTCATATGTATCTTTACCAAGTGAAGGAGAAGAACATTCTATCTTGTGCCAAGACCCAGAATGGGTGTGTTAAATTATACTGATACTGAGCATCATTCATTCATTCAGTAGCATGTCCTTTGCAGAACCTCGCTCCCATAACAACCTTCCGGAAAACCTCTCGATCATAAGCAAGATGTCCCACGTCTGATACACCCATCTGGAGATCATCCGCCACATCCTGCACCCATCTTCTCTTTGGCCTTCCTCTTCCTCTCTTCCCAGGCATATACCATTCCATTATTGTTCTATCCAAACTTTCGTGACGTTTCAAGTGACCAAAATATTTCAATTTTCTTTGTTTTATCGTCTTTAATAGCCAACCTTCTTCAATATTCAACTCATGAAGTATGGATGCATTTGTTCTTTTCTTTACCCAAGATATTCTTAGAACTCGTCTATAACATTTATACTGAGCATGGCGGAAGTTAATGACATGAATTAAAACGGTCCAGTTTCTACTCTTGTAGGCATTTTGGGTATACGACGCTAGGCACCATATGTTTTATAGACCAATCGGCATGAGATTGGCGATATGGTAAATATAATGTTGGTAGCCTTTACTTTCTAGAGCATTCATGGCATTAATTTTAGTCGGCCGGATCTATGAGCCCATGTCTATTTATTTCTAATAAATGCCAATGACGCGATCGATATTTAGGTCCTTTGGATGGATGGATTCTGTTTAACACGACAGACGACGTAGGGAGATGGCAGTGTTAACAAAGTGAGCATGTTTTAATTTGGCACGCATGTCTTCTTCTTCCACTTCCTCTTATTTATTTGTCTTTGCAAATCTTCGTGGAGTATAGGCCTACAATCTAGCATGCCATATTCTTTGTTGGTCAGTTCATGGTTGGTTGGGTGATGGGTGATTTGTTCTACGGCGTGAGACATCCAGCCTCAGACCAACAGACCAACCCTCTCAGTAGCCTTTTACGATCTGCTAAGGAAGTTTATAGTGTTACTGTTCGTTGCCCTCCCGTTGGATTCTTGGTTACACTCGGACACTTATGTCTCATAAATGGAATGGTTAAATGGTGTACTAGGGCATTCAAAGACCAGACGTCATGTAGGTTCTGCGCGATGGGGAAATCCTTTCTGAATAAACATTGGGGAGCCACGGATGTGGAAGTCTTACTGTAGTACTGGTAGATTAGATAACTCTGGATAGATACATTCCAGAAATATTTAATGTATAGATTTGCTACGCTAGTTTAGATATTGTGCGCGAGAAGAACATACTGAGTATTTTAGTTTAGAATAAAAGTGATATACTGTCGCTGCTATTATGTCATTTGCTGAGTGACAATTATATGTATGCTACAAACATGAACGAGATACAATGAAATCAAATAGCTCCGACTCACCAAGTTTATAACATAAAGTGACAATAAAAGTTAGTTGCATATCCTTTACAGGACATTGCAGTCAACACCAAATTGTTGTGATCTCTTGGCAAGTTTACGTTCTGTAGTTTGCCATTGCTTTCTGAACGACCGACACCCATATCATTTCGTAAAATTCCAATGCAACGCGGTCTACTGCTAAATTCCGCGCAGCTGTGATTCGAACGTGGGTATGCGGGACCACGAATTGCTCCCGTAACTCCTTCGCGACAGAGCGGACAAAGTGACAATATTATTTAGAAATGTTATGAACAGTTTACAGATGATGTCTAACTCTTAACAAACCATTGTAGTGTATTAGGCAGAGCTCAATTTTTGCCGATTTATTAAAAAATAAAACCTGCTATTTTACTGACCTTGAGTATTCTATACGTTGTTTTAGATTTTTGTGTTTATTCACGTATTTTGAAAAAAATAAATGTATCCCTATCTCTAACAAGAAATTCATCATTCGTTAATATAAAATTAATAAGACACTTCTTTGCAGACACGTACATTCTTTGGTTATTTCAATCAGAAATAGTTGCTGGCATATGTTGCTTTGGGGGGCGCCAACTACTCGTACTAACGAAAAATATCCGTGTTTTGTATTAGTTTATTTTGTCATAAACGAAAGGCGAAATGGTCAATAGATTCTTTATAATTACATATTCATGTCACAAAATGTTAAAGAGCAGCGTACTTTGTCGAAGACAATTAAACAAATAAATAAAAGAAATGTAAATTATTTTACTATTATTGTAAGAAAGAATGTGCATATCACAAGACTACATATTTTGGTTGAAAATGTTGAGTTAACGTTTTCACGTTGCATGAAATTTATACTCAATTTTTTAAATTATTACCTATATAATTAATTTCAAAGCATTTGACATACTGTTGTAGGACATCTGTTTTTGTTTTAATAATTACGCGATTTTATTTTATATTCTGGGAATTATATATGTGTGTGTGTGCGTGCGTGCGTGCGTGCATGCGTGCGTGTGTGTGTGTGTGCGTGCGTGCGTGCATGCATGCGTGCGTGCGTGTGTGTGTGTGTGTGTGTGCGTGTGTTTGTTTACTTCTATAATAATTGAAATATGTATAATCTGAAAGATAACAGTAGTTTTAAAATATAATGAAATATTTCTTTATATACGCTGCCTTCTACAGGGTATCCGTGTCGGAGGAGTTAAGGACGTTGTTCGTAATCCCGTATACTATCGTATGAAACACAGCTGCGCGAGATTCAGCAGGGTATCGCCTCACGTTGGTTACTTGTAGAGGGTATGTGAGCCGGTCGTTCAGAAAGCAATGGCAAACTACTGAACGTAAAACTTGCCAAGACATCAGCAGCAGTTGAAAAATGCTAGTATTGACTGCAATGTCCTGCAAAGGATATGCGACACAAAAAAGTATGCCTTCTAAACTTGAATAATAAAAAGTTAAACACTAAAATCGAACAATTTCTCTTGAAGAACATGATTGGGAATATAAATGTAATTAGTACCAAAGGTTATGAAAAAGAAAGAAAAAAGGATTGCATGCCAAATTATTATCATTTATCTCGTCTGATAAACTATTGGATGCAATGTTTAAAATCAGCCAATCCGCTTAAGCCAACTTTCCCGGACATATTCGCGCGAACACCTGCGCGGTCCGTCGTCAATGACATTAGCGTTGGTCAGACGACATGCTCGGCAACAGGCAGCCATGTCGTAGAGCTCCACACCGAAGGCTTCGAAGCATCCAAAACATCCCAGCAGACATGACATCTTTGCCTGGCTGGGGTTGCAGTCTAGGCTCGTTGGGGCTCTAGCCTTGGCCATGTGTGGAAGTTTTAGCGCAACGATAACGAGACTGGCAACTAGCCAATGCATCTGAAAATATAGTAAGGAGTTTATGGTTAGTGTTGACATGCAGAAGTGAGTATTGGTGTGCTTACAGACAGTCAATGGGGCAAAATCCCAAGCAGTGACACGTTTTGTCTTATTTCCCGACCCCTATAGTTCCAGGTTCCATCATCATTATCATGTATCATAGCCATAAGCCTGGAGGGTAATGGTTGGCCATGTCACATGATCACCACAATCTTGTATCAATTCGGTGATCTTGTCCTGATCATGCCATATGGCCAAACCATTGAGACATGTATCTCTCTTTCTTCCTCCTGCTCACTTCTCATCCATTTTGTCAGTTGTCAATAAGCTTTCTACATTATTCCTCCTCAAACGTGCCAAAACAATCTTGACTTTCTACTCCTAATTTCTCTTATCAATTTAGAGTTTACCTTCTGAGATCTTCCAGCGTCATAAATAAGAAACCAAATATTTCGTTTTCATGGAAGGAAATGTGGAGAGAAAGAGAACTGGGCACCACCATACTAAGTATATCAATGCCCGTTTACATTTACAGTGTGAGTAAAGTCACTGATTATAAACATCCGTCATAACAGAATTGGGGGAAAAGTAGTTTGTGCTTTGTCGTTCAAAAACTGTTCTTAGTGTTTCATCTTCTCCGTTCGCACTCAGACCGTCACCGTATTGAATCCAGTGAAAGCAGTAGTAAGTTTTAGTTTCACTATGTTTAGTTTTAGCTTCACTGTATCTAGTTTTAGCTTTACTTTATCTAGTTTTAGCTTCACCATATCTAGTTTTAGCTTCACTATATCTAGTTTTAGCTCCACTATATCTAGTTTTAGCTTCACTGTATATATTGTTACCTTGACTGTATCTAGTTTTAGCTTCACTGTATCTAGTTTGATATTCACTGTATCTAGTTTTAGCTTCACAATATCTAGTTTTAGCTTCACTATATCTAGTTTTAGCTTCACTGTATCTAGTTTTAGCTTTACTATATCTAGTTTTAGCTGCATTGTATCTAGCTTAAGCTTCATTGTATCTAGTTTTAGCTTTACAGTATCTAGTTTTAGCTTCAATGTATCTAGTTTTAGCTTCATTGTATCTAGTGTTAGCTTCTAAAGGGGCTGAGTGGTCTAGAGGTATGGTGTCCGCCTTGAGTGCTGAAGGTTCTTGGTTCAAGCCCTGGTGAGGGCCAGGATGTTTTTACGTGGACTTCTAGTAACAAAATTGCCCCTGGTCTCTGGGTAGTGAGATCGGACGGCCGTGTGTATTGCTGCGCAGGTAAAAAATCCCCTGGCAGTTGGAAATAGAAAAAAAAAAGAGTAGCTTAACAGCGTTGCCTGGGCAAAATTTCGAGTTAAAAATCTACCCAAAGTATTTCAGGATTCTCGCCGGTGCTACGGAGTTCCTGCACTGAGATGAGGTTTTCCGGAATCAGGCTTGAGTTAGGAATAGAACGGAACACTTATGGGTTATACCCGTGTGCCATGACGTTGATCTGTTGACTAAACTAAACTAAACTAAACTAAACTACACTAAACTAAACTAAACTAGTTGTAGCTTCAATGTATCTAGTTTTAGCTTCACTGTATCTAGGTTTAGCTTCACCGTATCTAGTTTTAGCTTCACTGTATCTAGTTTTAGCTTCACTGTATCTAATGTTAGCTTCACTGTATCTAGTTTTAGCTTCACTATAGCTAGATTCAGCATCACTGTATTCATCCACTGGGTGTGCTATTGTAGATGTTACCCTTTGCCTGACATATTAAAGAAACATGGCCAGCTATTTCAACACGCAGAACATTATATAACTGTTGGCAAGTAATCACTGTTTTTTTTTTTTTTTTCGCTCTCTTTGAACTCAAGTGTAGTGGATACAAGTGATACTACTTCTAGCGCACTGTACTAACTTTTGCATATGGATTAGTTTTCCATATTACCACTGCCCCTTGCTGTTAGGCGAACCCACTCCGACTTCTGAGGCACTTGTAATTTACGTACCCAAGTCAAGGACGAGAAGTTAACATGTTAGTCCAACTGACCCTGTAGGGGTTTAACTCGCTAAATCGCCATCAGCACACCGGAAGTTTTAAGAAGGAGCGCTCTTATCAATTCGACCAAGCTTACCTCCTAGTAATCACTGTTGAATTATTCAATGTGATTGCTGTCGTCTTTAGGTATTTACTGCAGTCTTTTGGCACGGAGAGTAAAGCAACCACATACATGGCACGTGAGGGAATCCACCAGTGCTCTTCAATCAAACAATCAGGTGTTGTCTCGACAATGAAGGTTGGTTGCAATGGGTCTCCAACACTGTCTGTCTCTCGCCCTGACTGCACATTCTGTTAGAATGCTGTTTTCCATCTCCTGATGTTGTCTTCCCACCTGTATTGTTGTCTACTGACTGTCTACTTTTCTAGTGTCAGTATGTTTTCTGACTTTTCTATTGCTAGTATGTTTTCTAACCGGCTTCCTGGCCTAGAGGTTAGCGACTTTTCTCCGTAATCTCGTATACTCTCGTAAGTAACGTGACGACGGTGAGAATCAGCAGTGGTTCGAATGGTGTCGGTAACTTACGGGGTATGTGAGCAGGCCGCTCAGAAAGCAATGGCAATCTACTGAGCGCAATCTTGCCAAGAAATCAACAATCAGCTAAAAGTTGCTGATGTTGACAGTATGTTTTCTAATAATGACTTATAATCTAAAAACAGGCCAATTCGATCTAGTTTCTATGATTTCCAACTGTCGAAGTATTTTTTTTTACCGTACAATGCGTCCACAGGGGGACTTCCTGTTATTCGCCCGTATCCAAGTAGAGTACGCAACTACCTAAGGACCAATATAAATATTGTATTTTACTTTTCCTTGATCGGTAAACATGCTTGTCCGTAACAAAACTCGAATCTGAGAGTTCTCGAGTTATAGGTGGATTCCCGACCCATTATCCCCCAGTCTCCTCCCCACTGAGGTAAATAATGGACTTAATTAACAATGAAAAAAATATAATTTGGAAAAAATATAAGTAAATCGAGAGCAATTAGACAACAGGCAAGAAAATATGTTGGAGAAATATAGTAAATCATCAACAATTAGTCAACAACGAAGAACATATGTTGGGAAAATATAGTAAATTATCGATAATTAGTCAACAAGGAAGAAAATATGTAACCGTAACTGTTGTCATTTGAACTTATTGAAAACGTTTATTACGCTTATGTATATTCTTTAAAAATCGAAAATGACTGCCATTTACCAGACAACTTAAATAATGTTAAAAGTAAACTATTTGTCACTAATAATTACTATAAATCCATGTTGTGATGGTCTATTGCATAATTATAATCACATTTAGTTATGATAACCACCTGTATATGATACTAAAACTTATTTAAGCATATTGTCGGGGAAATGGTTTAAAAAGTGAATCCCTAGGATAGAGTCAGTCTAGCACTTTAACATCTCTAACGTTTCACTGTTTATTCCCCGAGGAGTCTAGAGCCGATGTGAACCACTATTACAGAATTCCCACTACGATTTTGTATTCTAGCACTTGCAGTAACATTACTCCTGATGTCCCAGTCGGTTCTTGCATTAACCCAAACGATCATTGCTTTTAAAGTAACATTTTTGGCCCCAGACAGTTGTTTGTTTTAGACCACAATGACATTAAGTTTCTTGAAACTCTAATTTATGTAACTTTAACTTCCTCAGAACTAATGGCAATTTTTTCGTAATAAATTCTGCCCCACAAACGTAGAGTATGAGTAGTCAGAGTTCATTTAAGAGGGAAAATATAACATAGAAGTTAAACTTTAAGTAGTTTTCTTGTTCGTCATCATATAGGGACCACGACAACAATAACCGTTCGCAGTGTACCCAATACTTTAATTTCTAAATGAAACTAGTTAAATTACTATCATTTAACGTCTCTAGGACCAACGTTACTTGTTTGTAGTTTTATATTCTTCTATCAGTCTTTTCTTCTTGTATGCCAGCGAAGGTTTCTAGTTGCACAATTCATTCACTTACTTATGAATGTGTTCGGATCGTGAAGGCAGATGTCCCTTGTATTATATTGAATGGATGTCACATTAGCAGAGAGGGTAAATTGAAGTACTTGGATATCACTTTGACAGATGTTTGTCTTTTAAGGATCAAATGGAGGCTTTGGTTGTGAAAACTAGTAGGGGGCGTAATGCATTTAGGGCGATGGCAGCAAGCAGCAGTTAATAATTTCTGTCACTGAGTATGGTTTGGGGTTGCAGACGGTATTATAGAGCCAGATTGAAAGGTTAGAGCGCATACAAAATGCTGCCATGCGGGTGATCCTGTGATGCACAAAGGACACACCAATTATATACATGGCGCATATCTGGAGCTACCAATAATGGCGAATAGGCATAGGGTTCTTCAACCCATATGGTATCTGAGATTTGCAGTAGATAGGGATTGCCCCTGCATGAAGCCATGGATACGGTTAAGGGTCATATAATAAGACGATGTAGGTCCTGGATGGTACAGGCGGAAATTTCTATACGTCAGGTATGTGATCTAGAGACCGTCAATCGTGAAACAACTGATCCCGAGTAACAACATCGAGGTGACATAGTGTTATACACTGATGGGTCGGCGGTGATAAACAGACGTAGTGGTTGAGGTGCAATTGCGAAGGCTAATGGACGATTCTTAAAAAAGTATAGTCTGGCATATTAGTCGACGACCTCCATCATGAGAATGGAGGTGGAAACAGTAACAGCGGCATTCCGTTGGTTAGAGGAGACCACTGCAACACACACAGTATTTATTACGGACTCAAGGAATATGCTTATTAAGGTAAAGAAAGGAATGTTTTGTGTGGAATGGCTCACCTCGCTTAAGAGGTCACAGATTGTGAGAATTGTATGGATGTGTTTCCCAGGACATGAGGGATTGCGGGAGAATGAATAGGCTGGTAGGCTGGCAGGTAATGCACCTCTTGGTGGCAGATTGCCTGTGGACAAGGTTGAGGTGGTCGTGCGCCTGTGGGACCAGGTGGAGAAGGTGGGTAACAGATACAACCTTCCGTAAAACTTCTAAGACATAAGCAAGATGTCCCGCATCCGACAGGCCCATCTGGAGATCATCCTTCACATCCTGCACCCATCTTCTCTTTGGCCTTCCTCTTCCTCTCTTCCCGGACATATAGCACTCCATGATTGTTCTCTACAAACATTCAAGACGTTTCAAGTAACCCAAATATTTCAATTTTCTTTGTTTTATCATCTTTAGTAGGCAACCTTCTACAATATTAAGCTCTTGCCGTATTGATGCATTTGTTATTTTCTGTATGCAGGATATTCTTAGAACCCGTCTATCATCATCATCATCATCATCATCATCATCATCATAATCATCATCATCATCATCACCACCACCACCACCACCACCACCACCACCACCACCACCACCACCACCACCACAACCACCACCACCACCACCACCACCACAACAACAACCAACAACACCACCACCACCACCACCACCACCAATCAAACAATCAGGTGTTGTCTCGACAATGAAGGTTGGTTGCAATGGGTCTCCAACACTGTCTGTCTCTCGCCCTGACTGCACATTCTGTTAGAATGCTGTTTTCCATCTCCTGATGTTGTCTTCCCACCTGTATTGTTGTCTACTGACTGTCTACTTTTCTAGTGTCAGTATGTTTTCTGACTTTTCTATTGCTAGTATGTTTTCTAACCGGCTTCCTGGCCAAGAGGTTAGCGACTTTTCTCCGTAATCTCGTATACTCTCGTAAGTAACGTGACGTCGGTGAGAATCAGCAGTGGTTCGAATCGCGTCGGTAACTTACGGGGTATGTGAGCAGGCCGCTCAGAAAGCAATGGCAATCTACTGAGCGCAATCTTGCCAAGAAATCAACAATCAGCTGAAAGTTGCTGATGTTGACAGTATGTTTTCTAATAATGACTTATAATCTAAAAACAGGCCAATTCGATCTAGTTTCTATGATTTCCAACTGTCGAAGTATTTTTTTTTACCGTACAATGCGTCCACAGGGGGACTTCCTGTTATTCGCCCGTATCCAAGTAGAGTACGCAACTACCTAAGGACCAATATAAATATTGTATTTTACTTTTCCTTGATCGGTAAACATGCTTGTC